>JAJOOF010009272.1:0-17871 GCA_029582545.1 Solanum lignicaule
TATTGAACCATTCAGAATTCTAAGTTTCAAACTTGAAATAATATATTAAAAGATAAAAACTATGAAAAAGTATAAGAAATATTTAAAAATTATATCAACGTAAATATTTTTATGTATAAAATAAAATTTTAAAATTATATATATAATGTCGGGTTGGTTTGATCTCGGGTTGGTTTTTTTTTTAGTTAAAACCAAACCAACCCAAATATAGTCAAAAAAATTTTCAATACCAAACCAAGTCAAATCAATCACTAGTCGGATTTTTTTTCTCGATTTGCAATTTAATTCGATTTTGTAAACCTCTACCGGAAAGAAAAAGAATAAAAGAAGAGATTGGCCTATGACTCTGTCTCTTGGGTATGAGGGCCATGGTTAGTACTTAGTACAATGTAGTTACCCCTTTATTTTTTTATTTTATTTTTGTAACAGATTACCTTATGTGTAACTTAATTTTTTTCCCTTCTAAATATCTATTATTTGTGATTTTTCGTACACCTCAATTATTTTATTAACATGGGTGGATGTAGGTTTTTATTTACGAGTTTGGATTCTCTCATCAAGTGCTTATTATCTCCTTCCTAGCATAATTGTCGATTAATTTTATCTGCTAAAATTTAAAATATATAAAAAAAATCATTTAATTTAAACTCTAATCTTCATTATTTGTGTCAATTTCGTTAATTATTAGGTCACACCTTGATTGCTTTTATTTATATGATAAACCATACATAGTTGCAAAGCTTTTTGGTTGAACCCCATCAGTCGTTAGTAAAGGATATAGAGTCATCATAATTCATAGCTAAAAAGTCTGTACATTTGCTGTCAAGGTATTGTTATTTGTCCTTTTTATCCCAATTTAAGACTAATTATGATTTGCTAAACTCACACGGTCAAAGTTGACTCAGTTACTAAAGTGAGAATTTAATAGAATTTTTACATAGTATTAGTTCAAAGTAAAGCATCCAAGAAAATAATTGTCAATCATGAAAAGTTTCAAAAGAAACCAAAAAATAGCTTATCAAAAGTATTGTACATTAAAAGTTTAGCCCATAAATTATAGAACAAAATAATTAATTAGAAAATGCAAAAGTTAAGAAGTAAAGAATTAACTCTTACAATGCCAAGATATAGGCAATCCATTGAAAATTATCCGCAACTGCTATTTATATCAAAATATTCTAATCTTGTTTTTAACAAGATGACAATTTATCCACATATTGATAATATCAAGTATTATTGATTTGAGGTAAACATCTCGTGCGGAAAAACCTATGATCTGTACTTCTTCAATAGACATTACGAGGGCATTTCACTATGAAAATAGTGAGTATTTGAAAAAAGTACTTTTATTTCAAAGTGAAAAATGATATTAGAACCATAAATACAAATAAGAGATGTTTTTGAATTTTTGTGAGTTTTTGGAGTTCCCAAAATTCAACTTCAAGTTGAATTCCACTGATTTGTTATCCAAAAGGAAAGAGAAAATAGGGAAGGAGATTATAAGGTAGGAGAATCAAACCCTCACCAACAAAGTGAAAGTTCACGTAGTCAACCAACTAAGGTATTAAATTTTTATATCGGAGTTCAACTCCGAGAAATAAGTAAAAAGAACTTCGTGACCAAACGCCCAAAGTCATATTTAAAAGAAGTTACTATGGGGCAAATAGATCACAGTCTTCAAGTACGGCGATGTCAACGGAGATCATTAATGGGAGTGTCACCATCTCAATAATATAATATAACACAATACTCGAAATATACGTCTAATTTAACAAGAGCAAGTGTCGGTGTGTCAGATCTAAAAAACTATTCTACCAGACTACCACAGTTGCCCATTTTCACAGTGCCACTAAAAAGAAAAAATGTGACAATTTGGGTCAAAAGGTGAAGATATGGGTCTGATGAAGACAAGCTAACTGTCAATTTATGGTATATAATGCCAAATAAAAATGTCATTTCATATAAATCAAACATGGAAAAGTATAGCTATAAAATTTGGAAGTCCATGCTGCTGCCTGGTGTATTATTGCACGATTGAAAGTAGGTATCATGCCAAGGAGACAATAAACAACAACATATCCTGTGCAAACCGACAAGCGAGGTATGAGAGAGTAGGAAATACGCAGACCTTATCCTATCTTAGTGGGGTAGAGAGTTGTTTCCAATAGATCCTCTGCTCAAAATTACTAGGTAAACTACTACAGATATTACAACTACAGTACATACTTCTTTCTATACTTGATTCCATGAGTTTTAATATAACCCAATCTCAATTTTGCCTGTGAATTCTCCTCTTGGTCAATAGAACTGCAAATGACTTAGATATAGAGTACCTTATGGAATACTTACTGTATCATTATTTTACCCATTAGTACTCTGGCCCATTCCAGGTCGATATTCTCCAATTCCAAGCAAGTCCTGTAAATTTTTAAACTAATTGAGTTGCTTAACAAACTAATTTACAAAAGTGGGAGAATTGATTCTTATTGGAAGGAACAAATTGTCCAAACAGCAGAGAGTGAATGGTACAAATAGAGATGACTGGCAAGAACAAAGATAAGGTTAGTATGCCACGGAGTACGGACCATGCACTTTCAATAAGGAAAATGCATGTATGATTTCTCGAAAAAGAACATTGATAGAAGACTACCATATTCTTCTTCTTAGTGGGATTTCACACTGTCAAACTCATAAATAGATTTTGGGCTTTAGCAAAATCCCAAAAACTAGCTCACATGACGTGAGAATTACTCAAGTCCTTACAAGGAGACAACAGCTCATTCCCTCTACCAATATGGGTCACATAGTAACCCCTTCCTCCAGCACCCAAGGTTGGACATATGGTGCGTGGACAATATGATATGGGAACCAAGAATATGAATGGGTCAGTCTATTATATCATATTTTAAAAGGATGAACCTCGAGCCTAATTCAACCCCAAAAACTAGTTCAAGGGGTAAAAATAAGGAGATAACAGCTCATTTCCTCCACTAATGTGGAACACAGTAACTTGATATTTGAATAGTGCTTGTACAGAATAATAAAGGCGTTGCAGGAATTTCCCTTTTTGTTAGGATGAACTGCAGAGAAAATGAGCCAGACAGTGGAGATAATCTGACTCTAGAAAAAGTGCTGGGGTTATCACATTAAAATCAAAGAAGTTTTATTACTCTAGCTGATCCATGCACCTAATATGGTAGAAACAACACACCCTACCCACAAAGAACAACAAATTCACGTAAAGTGCGATCTGCATTTGCAGGCAATCAACAACAATAAATTCTAAAATCATTAAAGAACTTGTTCCACAAACAAAATAAGCAGTGAGCAAGAGTGAGAACGAATAAATTTAATTAAACGAGGAAAAGTAACTTATCATTTACAGGGTTCCTATGGAAGGAAATCTATGTACCTGACATGCTTTATTTTTTGCTCTGGTTTCTGCTGTGCTGGGAATGTCATGATTTGGTTTTAGAAACTTCTTCTCTCGCCGCTCACATGATCCCCATCCATCTGAGAACCTACCACCCCTACGAATGAAACAAAGAAAGGGACAGATGGAAAAAAATCTAGCATAGCAACACATTTGAATAGGAATAGTTGGTGAACCAAAAGAACTTACTGCATATGCGCCCGGACTATAAATTCAGCACGCAGGACATTACGGTTGTCATCAAACTCAATGGTCTTGTCTTTAATTTCATATGATAGATTGAAGTAAAAAGATATCTTCCTCCAACCTGCACAAAAATTGATTTCGTTCACATAGTTTTACTGAGAGTAGAAGAAACCAACAACCCAAGTCTAATAACATACCAGTTTTTTTTATGAAGGGATGTCCAGAAATCATAGTGTAGTCACTTTTCTCCAGAATCTGTGAAATGTTTAATTGTTTAAGCCCTGATGAAATCACATTCATGTATACAAAAAATTTCATGACGAAACAACAGCTGTAATTGCTGATAATCATACACGTTAACAAAAACTGACAGGCAGTGTAGTTCTATTTATCTTGAAGGGGACTTGTAACAAGTTATTCTCGAAAAGGTGCAGACATTGCTCAGATTTTGAGAGATAGTCAAGTTATACCTAGACATTTAATGATTTTTCGCACAATGATTTGCTGATTCAATTTAAGCATAAAATTCTGATTCCTCATCAATTCCTTGTAATTATCCATAGTTTCTCTTGATTCATCTTTCCTTCAGTTATTACCAAGTACCAAGTTTGTTTAAGAGGCTGAAGTACTTCCATTACCATTAAAAAATTGAGAGATACATTTCTTGTGATGGCAAAAGAAGCATAATGTTCAATGAGGAAATTAGACAAGTGACAAGTCTGTCACCAAGAAAGCAATAATGGGAAAATGGGAACGGACCCTTACAAATCTACGAATAGCATACATCTTACTCGCGTCCTTAATGCAAAATAGGTGAAGATGAGGATTACAAACGAGTAGACACAATAACTTGGAGAGCTTTCTCTTCAAGTGCACTAAAGTAGCTCAAAGAACAGAAAGCAAAGTTACAACTGACATCTACATTGAGCAAGAGGCTAATATGGACTGTCAATTTTTATGTGAATCAAAAAATTGAGCTCGCATAACAACAGGTAATATACCAAATTCATATTAAATTTCAGATCGAACAGCATCATTTATCATGCCAAAACACTCTATCTGTGCAGCTCTTAAGCAATTTGGATACACTTATATCTAAAAAATTGGCTAAACTATTGATAACCGTACTATCTAATGATGGAAATATGACATAGTACAGTGAAAATTGATCAATTTACCGCCATCGCTGCATTTTGATACTCCTTGAACAGAGAAACGGATGGAAATGGACCAGCCAAGCTATGCCTAACGACGCCATCTCTATCCTCACGCTGTCCATGACTCATTGTAGCCACCGGCGAACACTCCAAAACAATCGGACTGTTATACCTCTGATCATACTCCATCACCGGAGCCGGAGACCTCGTCACCGGCGACGAATAACTCGTCACAGCCGGATCTCTCTGCACGTGCTTAACTACCGCCATCGGATTCGGACTCGTCTTGCTCAGTCCCGAAACGCAGTTAGAATCTGACCTGGACATTTTCTGCGGCCGGTGATTTAGTACCTCTCCGTTATGGTGATGATTTTGGAAGTTTCTAGGGGTTTTTCCGAGCCTAGATTGTGGAGAAGGATTTGAGCTAGGAAAAGGCCTAATTGGAGAGTGATTGTTAGGTAGCGGTTTGCTGTACTTAGTGACGGCGGTGGTGGAGGAGGCGGCAGCGGCGGCGGAATCAATCACCGCCCATAATGCAGCGTCGTCTAGATCCTTGTCGTCGATTGCGTAATTGATCGGAGAATCCATTTTATTCTTCGGAGATGTAAAATTTTCTCCAGAAGTTTGTGCTGAACTTTGCGGATTTGGAAATGTGAGTCAAGGAACCTTACCGCCTAGTGCCAGAATTCAAATTTAAAATAGCTTATACGTGTCTGTTCGTCTTTAACAATTTACGTGACATTTATCAGATTTCAAAATTTAAATAAGTTTTTCTTTGACCTTATTACAAGTTGTACTTGTAATTTTTCTCTAGTTGTGTCTTTCTTTGTTAAAACACTCACGTTATTTCCGCATTGACCTCTGTGCTTAAAGCCACAACGGATCTTAGAGTTTGTTTGTACTTTTCGCCTTTGATATCACGTCATTGCTTTTGAACATCTCTAGTTATTGTTGTTTCTGGAAGGGAGCCTCGGAGCAACGGTAAAGTTATCTCTAAGTGATCTACAGGTCACGAGTTTGTGCCAGGGAAGCACCACTTGCATTAGGATAGACTGTCTACATCACACCCCTTGAGATGTTCTTAAAGTAAACTGTGCCAATGAAATTTCTCATGTATTCAATATTTGTAACACTTGTAATGAAAACAAAGGTTTGCACAATGCTAGTTAAAATGCTGAATTTGTTGGAACATTGAACACTATGATCTCTACTTGGTTTTTTCTAATGTAAATGGTACTAAAAAGAGAAAAAAACTTACCTGTTTCTGCATTTACTTATCAACAATGGGAAGCCGATGGCTTCTGCCTTGTTCAGTTTATCGTGAGCTCGTCTAAGTCTTAAACAACTAGGTATTACAGAAAAATGTGAAGGCGAGAACAGAATGTTATCGATTTGATTCCTAACAAACAACTTATGTCAGGTCTCTAAAGAGATTCGTTTGGCGTCCAGCTTTTAGTGGTAGCCCAAAATTTTGATAAATTCTGATTTCACCTCCCAAACTTGCTGTCACAATTACCATCCCCCATGCTGTTGCTTGTATAACATTGCTGCCGTGGCTATTACTACCATCCTGAGACCAAGAGGAGGACCAAGATTGTGATCGGGAGCTGCTGGACGCAGATATAGAAGGTGAATCACCAAACCTATTTGATGAAGAACCTGATGCAAATGATTCTCCGTGACCATTACCAAAATCTGTATGAGAGATTTGAGCTAAGTCTTCCTCTTCCTGACTACTTTGAACTCTCTCCAATGTATTACTTTTGTTAGGTAGAGGTGGCGTATGCCTTTTACTATTTGCCACATCCGAGTTTTCTTTTGTTGGAGAACCTCCGTTAGGATACTGGGGTGGGAGGAAACGTTTCGAATGCCTTTTTGAATGCATCTCTACAAGTGGTGCCTCATTCTTTACACTACCTAGCCATGGAATGGCAACTGAAACATCTTTACACTGAAATCGCTCGTGAGCTTGAACTGAGATTGAAGTTCTAACTTTTCCCCTGGGGCTCTTAGGTTCTTCTCTCTTCCATATGTACACATGAGAATCTTCACTAGCACTTATGACATACTTTCCATCTGAACTAAACGAAGCTGCAATTTGGCTACTTGTATTTCGAAAACCTGATGCCACCACAAAATAGAACATTTTGTTTAGAGAACACATGGATGTTGTTTTGAACTCTCGAAAAGAGTATATAGTAGAGAAAATACCTCTAAACTTATAGATCATATCTGATCCGTCAAAAATTCTGATACGAGAATCAGCTGAAGTTATAAGCACTTCTGATGGATTCCATGGAGCAAACTGGAAATAAATGTTTTCAGTTTTCAATCTTGAAGAAAAGAAACCGTACATCGACACATTAGCTCTAGAAGACAGAACTACCTGTAAACCAGTGACCTTCTTGAGTTGAGAATTCTTCTTAGGTTGAATTTCGATATTGTCTTTTTGTTCCAGTTTGCATTCTGAATAATAAACACACATTGGAAATCAGCTACTGTTTTCTGCTGGTAATTATCAATTTATGTAATGCATTACATACCAGAAGTATTGTACATACGACAGCTTCCTTTATGTGAGCCTATTAAAGCACCCTTCAAGAACGAAAAAAAAAACCGAAGAATTCATTGATACTGTCAACCTTACTTGAACAGGATCTATTCTATTAGCTCGTACCACTGTATACTTGAATTCTAAGGAGTCGGGAAATTTCCTGTGGGACTACACTGAGTATGTTGTTGTGTATAGCAGGGAGGGTATGTAATAGCAGGAGTTAATGTAAAATTGGAGTATTATGGCTTGTGTTTGGTCGTCAGCATTAGTCTAGTGAATGTTCCAATATAATACAAGTAAAATAGACATATCTACCTGGCCATCAGGGGTGAAGCAAGTAGCAGTGACCATTTCATGAAGATCAGTCCAATCTACAACTTTTCGATCAGGTATATTCCATATCCGAACCTTTGCATCCAGAGAACCGCTGATGAAGTAGTCATCGTCCATTGGATTAATCTGTATGCAAGTTACTGCCAGACCATAAGCTCATCAGTAGCAAATAACGCGAAGGAATCATCATATTTAAATCTAAATTGACTAGCTGCATCTCACCGTAGTCATTGTGCGCGAACATTTTTAAGCAACTCTGAGTTTCGACATCCCATAGCCTGACAGTCTTGTCTATCGATGATGAAAGCAGTTGCTGCATTCAAGTTTCACATTCCATGTTATGTATGTTTAAAACATGATAGTAGATATTATTCGATTTGTTTGCAGTAAACAACGCGAATTTGTGCTAGTTAACTGAAATGAAAGTTGAGGAAACTGACCTGAGATCTTGACCAAGACAAGTCCAAGACATCATCTTGATGACCTTTAAGAGTGCATATTGGTTTCTCCGAAAGAGCAAAAACAGTTTCTGGTACGTTGACATACTCCGGAACTAAGTTGCCCTTTTTCTTATGTGATACCTTCCCCTTCTTCCTTCTTTCTGATGTAATATGTCCAGTCTCCGGAAGAGGAGGCCGGTCTGAATTAGACCTAGCAATTGGATGAACAGGGGAGGCACTGAATGAGCCAGTCGTTGGATGATTAGGCGAGGCACTTGCAGAACCTCCCATTGTACCACAAACAGAGTTTAGATCGTTGGTTACTTCACATTCTTGAACTTCCCATATATGAATCAATGTATCTTCTCCTGCTGTTGCTAGATAATGTGCATCCGAGCTGAATCTTATCGTCCATATTGAACCCTCGTGAGCATGGATTTCTTGGCTTAAATGCAAAGCTGTGAATTCCTTGCACGATTTCCCATGCTGACGGACTTTAATCCATTTGGAGGAGTTCTTATTCGGTTTCTGCTGTTCCTCAGGTACAGGTTGTTCGCGTTCTTTATCAATAATTTTTCCACTCATACTATGTGCTACTCCTTTTATGTTCTTCAAAAGAGCAACTCCCCTTCTCTTACTATTCCTAAAACTCTTACTAAGATATGAATTCGCGTTTAGCTTCCTCTCATCATCGTGACTTCTTGATCCATTTACTCGTCTCATCAGCTCCTTCACAACAGGAGAATATCCCACATGTTTTTCAAATTCATCCATCGTAAGTTGTTTCCCTGTCTGAATATCACTCAACTTATTCCACATTCCGTTTTCATTACTCTCTTTGACGATAAACTCCTTTCCAGTGTCCAAATTCTTTATCAAGAAAAAAGAAGCAAATCCCACATCAGGATTCCCATTTGATAACAAATCACTCCCATTTTGCATCAACGATCTACTTCTGGTTTTTGTTGGCGACATTCTAACAGAACCTGTTAATTGACATGTACCTATACTCGGTGCTAAAACACCCGAAAATGTCCTTGTAAGACGTTGTTTAGAAATGTCACCAATTAAATCCTCTTTCCTTTTCTTTGTATTTACAGAAAAGTATTGTATATCTCCATCTGATCTCGACCTTACCAACTTAATTGGTTGTATAGTTACAGGCTCACGTTCTTGATTTAATCCTTTTACACGAGAAGAATCATTCGTCTTAGATGTTTTCGTGTCCTTGATTTTCTCAACTTTTCTTGAAATTGCACGAACAATCTTGGCACTTTTCAACTTGAGGAGGTCTTTATTGCTTGACAATCCCATACCTTGTAAGAGGCGTTTACGACGTTCCTTAATATCCCCTGGTTCAGCCATCCACATTCCATAGTCCGCGCTGCTAAATGAATCAGAAACTGTTTCAATTTCAATTCCTTGGAATTTCTTGACGGAGGCTGATGAAAGAGTCGAGACAAAGGAGAGACGACTGTCCTCGTATTCATTATCATCGTCTGATCCTGAGGATCCTAAGTCAAGGGGGATGGCTGTGGAGAGACGATCACGAGACTCAAAGAAGTTGTCATCATCATCTTGATCGTCTCCAAGACCATCCCAGTTCATCGTTAACGTTCTCCGATGATCCATCATAGCACATTGATAGTAAAAAGATGAATATAATCAATGAAAATGATCAAAGAAACTTGTGTTTTTGTGTTGTTTGTTTGTTTGATCTCTAAAGGGAGGAAAGAGGGAAAAAAACAGAGAAGTGGAAGAGAGAAAAATAAGGTAAGAAAGACTCTTTGTGAAAGAGGGAAAATAAAACGGTTGATGAAATGCCCTTTTCCGTAACGATCCGTCTTACTTTCCTTTTTAGTCTGTTTGAAAAAATAAAATAAAATTATATTACTGTTTTATTCCACCATCACTTGTTGTTGATTGTGTTTAGGTTATCGCATTTTTGTGGTTTGTTACTGTACGGTCTGCGTATGCTCAACTGTCTCCAAACTCCATTAATGAGATTTCACTGGGTATCACAAGGTTGATTTTATAACTATTTAATGCAAATTTACCACGTGACATATTTACAATCATCAAATTAAAGAGCATTTGATACATTCTACTTATTTTTTATTTAAGACAATAAAATTTAATTTTTATTTTTTTAAATTTCGTGTCAAGTTAGAATCTAGATAATGAAAGGGAGGGAGGATTACATCTCCTCACGTTGGCATTTAGGTTATCATGTCTTTGCATTTGTTGATTTTTTTGTGTTTAAATTTCTGACATTCTTTTTATTCCTACCCAATCATAAATCATTATTATTTTATTTTATGATGTGCCTAGGATATGAAGAATTGGAAGGTCGTGCATTAAAAAAGTTTTATTTTTTTTCTAAGCTTTTGGAATATATATTTTTTAGTAGTATAATTCTGGCAACAAACTTGTTGGTAGTTATGTAGGCAATAATTGAATTATTAGCATAATATAGTTGTCCAAGTGTTTGAAGCCATAATTTGTACCACGAATTATTTGCATGTATAATAAAGTTTATGATTATAGCTAAACTATATGTGGTGATTTTCTATTCGTCGATTGTTACATGGAATGAATTTATTAATATTTGATTTGATTAAAAATAAATAGGAGATAAAATCATATCAAATCGATCAACTTTATACACAATTTTTTATAACTATATTCAAATCGATCAACTTTATACACAATTTTTTATAACTATATATATAATACGTCAATTAACTTTTGTGAAAAAAAACATAAATACTTTGTATCTTTTTTATCAAAATTTTATTTATGTTTACTAGGCTATTGAAATTTACGCTTTATAAAGTTAATTACTTAGTTTGTAAATCTTAGACATTTTCTTCATAAACTAAAAAAGCTATAGCCATCCTAATGACTGATTATAAGTTGGAAGAATATTGAATATTCCTTATTATATATTTGATGTAATTTTTAATAAATAAAACTAATTAAATGAATTAGATTTTAACAAAAAATCGGGTAAATCGAATCTTGAACACCTCTAACTGTCAATAATTAAAAAGATTGTTTCCACCTGAAAACAAAAATGTAATAGAAAAGTTAACTTACATAAATATGTATCATTCAAACATCTAATTTATCAGTATGATTAAAATATATAACAACAATATATTTAGTATAGTCTTACGAGTGAAATGTAAAAAGGATAAAATGTATGCAATCTTAAGATTACTTATTAGTCGGTGTAAGTTCCAATTCTCTTCCTTTTAGATTAAGAAATGGCCGGTAATAAAGAACTTTTGATATATAGTAGTAATAGTTATTTTTTAATTAATTCGATTTGATCGATTAATTTATTTATTTTTACACCTCTACTTACTTCTATAGGAAAACCTTTTTGAGAAAAAAATAAAAAGTGTAAAGGAGAAAGAGTCGTTATATTTTGGGAATCTTTTCTTTACTTTACTTTTTATAAACTACATAACACCTTGATTACAAAAGAAGATAGGTGACAATACAATAAAGTTGTATGTTTATGCCTACCTCTTTATAGTTTCTTGGTCTTTACTTCACCCCCACCCCACCCTCACACATCTCTTTTACTAACTTTAATCTAAGCAAAAAAAAGTTAAAATCACAAGAAAAACATGAAAACATCCAAATTGAAAAACCAAAATAGAATCAAACTCTATTAATGTACTCCCTCCATCACGTTACGATGCTCGAATTATCTAAGTTTCTATCACAATATATAATTAACAATTTAAAATATTTAAAAGACATATAAATCTGTCATAGAAAAAGACACTCTCAAAATAATAATTTGAATCATATAAAATGGAACAAATGGAAAAATATGTTTAATATCTTCTCTATCCAAAAAAAAAAAAAAGAAGATAAATATATGGTCTAGCATAGGACATATTAATTAAAAATAAAATAGCTTAACTAAAGATAAATTTTGTACAAAATTCTATTATCTAATTATAATTTTCACTTCTGGTATGGTGTTGGTTATCAATTTCTTGATTTTCCGATCAAAATCTAGCGGTATCGCGGTGGCGATAATCATTCCATATTCTTATATTTCTTTCCCCTCTTCTTGGTGGTGATGAAGGTTTTCGTTTAATACCACTATAGTTGCCTCTTGGTGCACCAGGACATGTTGTCAAAATTGGAATTTTCGATTCCAAAGAAGTTGGAGTCCTAAATCCATCATTGTCATCTTCTAATAGTGCTACTATTATATTGTTGTCAACATCATCTTCAACGTGTTGTACATCTTCATCTTCAACGTGTTGTATAACAACACTATCTTCTGGTACCAATCCGTCTTCAACGTGTTGTATAACTATTGTCTCATTAACAACATCACCATCTTCAACGGGTTGTAGTACTATTGTCTCGTTGACAACACCATCTTCTTGACGATGATCTTGATTAGAAGCTTGATGCAATATTACTATGTTGTTGTTGTCCATTGTAATATCTTGACACCCTTTTGGATCTTCTTGCAATACCATTATTTTCTTGATGCCTATTGTAATATCTTGAGACCCTTTTGGATTATTTTGGTGCAATATTTCTATTTTGTTGGCATCATCATCATCTTTTTGTTCATCCATTATAATATCTTGACACCCTTTTGGATCTTGATGCAATATTACAATTTTCTTGGTATCATCATCTTTTTGATGATTTGTTGTAATATCTAGACACCCTTTTGGATCTTTAAAAGTGGGTAGTTGTTGGTTTTCACTAGAATTGCTCTCATCAAAATTTGACATATCCATGATATACTCAAAAAGATGAAATCTTGAACAAGAAAGGGTCTTGGGGGTTAAAAATAGGTTTTTTTTTTTTTGTTGATGTATTATAAAGAGGAGAATATGAATAGGAATAGGAATAGGAATAGGTGTAGTAGTTACATTAGAATTAGGAGAAGAAGAAGAGTTTTTTCATCAAATAAAAGTTACTACTAAATATTTTTGGACCTAGCTAGCTAGCTCTTTTAGTTCTAAGTGATGGTAATTTATGTATAGTTTCACAAGTTTGAAGAGGAAAGGGAAAGAAAAAAAAGGTAGAATAAAGAAGGAAAATAATTATTACGTTTTATATTAAGGTTTATATATGGTTGAAGTTTTGGGTGAAGGATCCAATGCATACAAACTCTCATAAAATTCTTCCTTTTTAGTAGTTTTTGGGTGAAGGATCATAATATTATTTGTTGTGTTTGGTCATGAATATGACTTTGAAATAATAGTAATTTCTTTTATCTCATTTTTATTTGTCACGTATTTGCTTTTTAAATGTCAAACTTCATAAATTTTGGTAAATGTATTTTTTTATTATATTAATATTTTTTTTAAAATACAACTTAATTATAGTATTTCGTGTATATATAGTTTTCAAACATCTATATAACTTTTAAATATTAAACTAATCTAATTTAATTTAGCTTAAAAAATTAATCAAATTAACTCTTGTAAAGAGAATTGTGACATGTAAAAGTGAAGGGGATGGTTATTTCTTTTATTTTTTCATTTTTCTTTTTATTTTTTCATTTTTCTTTTTATTACTTCCGTTCAATTTGTTTGTCCAGTTTTAATTTGACAAGAAGTGTAATGAATTATTTTTTGAATCATATGATCTTAAACTAAAGATATATCAAACATATCAAAATATATTTTAATCTTGTTATTTTTTATCACGTGAAAAGTTAAAATTAATTAATTTGTTTTTTTTTTAAAAAAAAACATTCTTTCTAAACATACTAAAATATTGTACAAATGTTTTTTTAAAATTTTTTTGTAGATAGAGGGTTGATGGGTATAGCCAGAGGCGAATCTAGAATTTCAAGAAGACGGGTGCATCATTGGCAGGGGCGGCTCTGTCCCTTTAAGAGAAAAGGCAACTAATTTAGGCTTTTAAAGTTGAGGGGGCTTATTTATTTTAGCAATAATAAATATAGGTTTTTCATAAGAAAATTATTAAATACATTTGCAAAATAAATAAATTTTATTATAAGAAAAAGTCATTAGAAGAAGTTTAAAAAAGGCTGAATGTTGTGAAAAGGCAGCATCTGGGAATCAATCCCTCAACCTGAAAGTGGAAAACCGATAGTCAAACCAGTGAACCATCTAATTGTTTGTGTTCATGGGTTCCTTCAGTTGCTATTTGATATATTTTAAAAACTATACAGATAATACATCGAGTTTTGTCAGATGACCACGGGTTCAGGTGACCCATTTTTTAAGCTTAAATTCGCCCCTGGGTATAGCTTTTGTTTGGTTTTCTGATTTACTACGCACTTTGATGCAAAGCAGACACGTGATTTAGCTAGGGGACCAATAGCTATTAGATCTCCTTTTAAAAAAAATTAGAAAATTTATATTAAATAATAATTTAATTTTGATATTTCACATGACATATTTAAAATCATAAATAAGTTTTGAAGATACATTTTAATGGATTACATTCTCATTATAATTTCATAATTGGACTGTGGGAGGGTAGAGTGTATGTAACGTTACAAGGTAGAGAAGGAAAAGAGTTAAAAAATAATAATATGATAACCAAAACAAAGAACACGATGAGTGATACTAAAATTAAAGAGTAAGATAATAAGAAATTAAAGTATAAATAACGATACACATAAAGAAAACTAGGCAGTGCTCGACCATGACATCCATAATCTTCTATTTAGATTCATGTCTCCTCGGTAAGTTACAATATGTGCACGTGTGTATATCTTATCTAATCATTTTTTCTCGATACTTTTTCGACCTACCTCTATTTCTCCAGATTAGGCCTTAGAAATTGATGCATTAAGTAAGCCATAATAAGAATGCTGCTCGAAAATATTCTCAAAACGACAAGATATTCATTCATTATATTATTAATAATTATAATGTATCTTTCAATTGTGTTTATGAGTCATTACTACGATTTAAATATTTTAGTAACGTACTTTGTAACTTTTATAATCAGTGCATTAATTTGCTCATCATGAGTTATAATTACTAGTACAACTTCTCATTGTATTTGACCTATAGGAACTACGTTTTATTTTTTTCTAAGAGACCGTTCAATAATTTGAAACACAAATATATACGTTTCAATTTATATGGTAAAATTTGACTACGTACGAAATTTAAGAAAAAATAAGAACTATTAAAATTATGGTCTTAAAACTTTTGATCGTAAAACTATAACATTTTGTATCATTATAAAAACTTGTCATTAAGGAAAATGAAGAGTTTTAAGTTAAACGGATCTATCAAATAAAATTGTTTTTGTTTTGTTTTTCATTTGATCTTCGATATTCATATTGAGATACAATTAAATTTAAATTCACATATTGTGGGATTTATTTTTTTGGACGACACTCTCAATAAAAAGAATCATTCTCAAAGTCTCCAACTTAATATCTCTGATTAAGAGTGGAGAGATCGCAATCATTCCACCACAATCCATATTAATTTAATTTATTTTACCTTGTTTATAAATTGTTCCCTCCTATCCCAAATAAGTATCATTTAGATTTTGACCTACTTAATAAGAAACTATGTGATTGCATTAATTATAAGGATCATTTGACTATAAGGTACTTTAATTTATATATATCTTCTCACACTACCCTTTGTATATATCTTTAAGACAGTAGATTTGAACAAAAACATAATTTCTTCTTGATTTTCTAAAATGATATTTAGTTTGGATTAAATTAATTGAACTAAAATAAAATTTATTTTTGGACGGAGAATATATATGAGATTAAGTTTTGTTTAGGCTCATCAATTTCTCTAGTAGAATGTTGGGCAAGCGATGGGAAATTAATTGTATTCAGTACGAACAAAGTGAAAATTTGTTAATTATTTTATGGCTATTAGTAGTATACTCGATTATTATTATGGTTGTTCCAAATGGGAATCGATCTTCCATTCCGAATGGTTACTAGGCCGAATGTTAATTAAATCTAAAATTGAATACCATTGTTATGATATATATGGTATCGTTAGATTCACTTCTTTAATATTGTTATCAAATATTGCAGATTGAGCATTTATTTCTTGTACATTCCATCGAAAAGTAGGATGTGTACCTCTAGTAATAACAAGAATAGAAAATGATTATCTTGAATCATGCATGTTATCGACCAGTCTTTAGGTGTCATTTAAAAATTTCACCTACTGTTGAAAAATATGAGGAAAAGGTGTACCTAACCTAAGTCCTAATTTGCAAATAATTAACTATACAAGGATATATGATTTATTTCTTTTTTTGTTGTGTGTATGTGTCATCAGGGGCAGGGCTACGTAGTTGTCATGGTGCTCATTTGGACACCATTCGTCGGAAAAAAATATCATATATACAAGTAAAGTATTACACGAAGTAATGTGCAATTTTTTTGAACACCCATCGTGAAATTTCAGGCTCTATAGTGTTATATATATATATATATATATGTCTTTTTATATATTCGATGCGGTATTATCATATTGTTTGTTATTATTCTCTTCTCTATTTTTAACATGACTTTTTTATGAAAAAGAACCTTGCCCCTATTAGGAAAATACACAAGATCACTTTTATTATTAACATAATCATAATGTTAATAGAAAAGAGATGGTTATAAAAGAGCGATAATAGAAAAAGGGCAGTTATAAAGTTATTAGAAAAAGACGGTGCACAAGCTGACATCACCAAACTTGTTGGTGGTACAATAAATTCAACACCGAGTTCACCAAATGCGTTCTATTTATCAGTTGTTTTTCAATTCCTTCACAAAATTGAAGAACACAAGCTAGTTCGATGCAAGAAGAGAAACAATGAATAAGTGCATCTGGGGGAGTATGTTGAATAGCTCAAGATTTATTACATAGAACTAACAATTGGCGACTTGTGCTTAAGAGTTGCAGTTACAACAAAAGGTCGAAATAGATACCAATGCATTTACCTGTTGAATTCTCGACATTATAGAATCCACCACTTTTAATCTCATTTGTTCTTGGAGCGTTCTATCTATTTCTATAGAAATTTGTCCTTGTTCTTCTGACAACTTCCAATCCTTCTTAATTTTCATCTCAGCTTCCGAAGTAATTCATTGAATCAACACAGTAGCAAGCAACTTCATAGAAACAAAATAATGAATAAATATGTAAAATTGCAGAAGCACAAAAATTGAAATTGAGAAGAATCTGACTTGAAGAGCTGATTGTTTAGCCGAGTTAAAAAGAAGCTAAAGTCATCACAAACATATCGTTAAAACTGAATCTATGACCAATTACTCAAACTAAATTATCAAAAAATCAAAATATAGTTAATTGTGGTAAATGTCTTTTGTCACTCCATATCATTATTTTTTTCTAGTGACATCTCCATCATCATCAGGTAACTCTTCTTTGATTTTTTCAACTTTGGATACGTCCATAACTTAATCTTCATAGATATTAATCATATCCAAAATCGAATGCAGAAGCACATTTAAAGTGAAACTTTTAGCTAAAGCAACTGAAGGAAAATATTGTGCTGAGCAGCACCAAATAGTTAGATTTGGCATAACGAGTTAAGGACAAGAGTGGGCGGGCAGGAGGCAAGGGTCTCGCAGAAACGAAAACTAACACTAACTTTCTAATACTAATATGTTGAAAAGTGTTACTGAAGCAAATACAATAAAAAAAAACTGACATCATACAAACTTCAAATTTTCAAAGTCACAACAATCAAAAGTGAGCACCAATATAACCTTGAACCATATTTTAAGACTAAGCATAG
>JAJOOF010009273.1:0-18617 GCA_029582545.1 Solanum lignicaule
TCAGAACAGACAAGAAATCAATGAGCATTCTGAAGAAGCATCAAGTCTAATTTGCTCACTGTTGCAAATAGATGGTTCATTTGATGTTTAAGGTGAAGCTATAGAGTTTACCAATCAAAGTTTGTTAATTAAAGTAAGAACAACAAGATTTCAAATATTAAGGTAAAGTTATCACATGATGGGAACATGCAAACCTTGAATAGAGTATGCCAGAAAGGGGTGAGACAAATCCTGAAAATATCAAACGAAAAATAATGAATGCTAACTCTGCTGTGACTTTTAGCAAAGCAATATATGCCCACAATATCAATTAGTACTAGAACTTTACCAGATTTATCAGAGATGCTGATCCCCAGAAGATGCTCTCACAGTCTAGAACTAGAACATCAATTAGTACAAGAACATCAGAAGATGCTCTCACAGTCTCACATCATAAGTTGATCATAGTACAAAAAGAAAAGAATAAAATGGAAGAGGAGCTCGTTACCCCTTTAATAACCCTTAGTTGGCGAGAAGTATAACCACTAAGGACAAGGCCTGGATGGGTCTTGAAGAAAACCATTTGAAACCTCTGACTTGGATCAGTTGATATTTGTTTAATTTCAGAGCTACTGCTTTCCTTAACAAACTATCACGCCATTCCCTTATTGTGTTCTTCATTCTCTCAGCAAATAGAACATCTGTCATCCTAACCAATAGGAAGTCTGCATCTTCTCTCAAGCCAAACAGGGAATCTCGTGATTCATCCATGTATATTGAACTTATACATTCTAGTGCCTCCTCCTTTTGGCTTCTGGATAAATAAGAGATTTCTGAGATTATATAGAAGTATAAAATCTCAAAAATGAAAGAAATGAAGATATAATTGAGCTAGCAAAAATTGAAACTCAATGTGTACATAACTCTTATAAAAATCTAAATAGTGAAATTCTGAAAATTTATAATCCAAAATGCTCCATACTCAACAAAGTATAACACCTCACCAACCAAATCCAACCAAGTTTGACAGCACACCAGACACCTACTTGGAGATGAAACTCGTGATATTTGTGGCATACCACTTATGAAAAACTTTCTATCTGATGATTGATCAAGTGCAGGATTCAACATAAAGTATCCAAAGTTCGAGAGAAAAAACAATGTAATTCAAAGAGACTGCCCATTGTAGGTAAATCAAACTGAAGTTATATAACAAAGGGGGCTGAACCGATATCTCGACTGAGAACTCTCAGGCTCACAGTCCATGCATCACAAACTCATAAAAGAATGCATTTTGACTCTGGATGCATCAAAGGAACTTTATTTAAATAAATGAATTCCATATTTGTTCTTCTGGGTAAACATACAAGTTCATGGTAGCATTTTAAAAAGTTACATGGGGTTTGCTGGTATTCGTGATTTCATGGTTTAAACCTTTCTTTTTAATTCTGGTAAGAAGAGAAAGTTCAAACCCAAAAGGTAGCAAAAGATCTCATCTGATTTGGTATACCAAAATCTCAGGATTGCCATCACAACTTGAGTCACAGGATCATAGACAAGTTCAGTCAGAGTTTGGGCCCCCCTCATATGACTCAGACAAGCCGATGTGGACTCATATAGGTTGAAACTAGCAGCTAATATAAAATTGACAAATCGCAACGTACTACGATCTCATTAGGTTTTCCTAGAGAACGAACCAAGGTGTTAAGGTCTTACTTTCACGTACGCACAGATTGAAATCAAACTGGTATTTGGCCAAGAAATCAAGTGATGTTGTCTTGCAAAGGAACTCACATGAATTTCTTGCTGTGGAAATATATAAAAGTTATGTCTACCAAAGAGAAATCAGAGTATCATATTAGAGAATTCAAAATGTATCATTAACTGATGAAGACAATCTAGACTGTTTGGAGCCCCTAAAAAAACACATCTATTCTAACTGTATTGAAATGGACGCCCCAAATAGCGGAATTGATATTGAAATTGCAAAATGTTACGAGTCTAAAAGAAAATTGAAATAGAAACTGCGATATGCGACATCTCTAAGTCAAATAAACAGGTTGCTGCTCAATAGATGATAATTTGTATACTACCAAAAGCAAAAGAAACAAAGTTTGCCTTCTGAAGACAAGGAAATGCTCACTTGAGCTCGCTACGTGGGCACACAGGTTCCAGCAGAAAGAATGCAGACGGTACTCCTTAACTTTAGGCATAATACACATTCAAACTTGACAAGTAAGCACTCTAACGTTGAGAATACACATCCAGAGCCTCAACTCGATCTCAACCGACAACTAAACACTCTGACTCCTCACTATGTCTCGGATGGACATCCTATGCTAACGTGCCACATAAATTTCAGAGGTATCTAGGTGATCGTTGGAGTGTTCAACTAACACAATGAAGACGAGTTTGACATGTCTAGACGTGCACTCTCAAAGTTGGAGTACATACTTGTCAGCTGAGATCAAGTTTGATAGTTTGTTTATTTATTATGCCGTAATTTGAACTCTCATAAACAATTAACTATGGAAAAAGACATCAAATCAATCAATTAAGTATGCATCAAATCCAAATTAGTTACAAAAGTACAAAAGTAAGAGTGAAGACTTACGAATGAGCGATAAAAGATTGCTTGTGAGAGTCCCACCGGAAAGGACAAACACCGAACTGAACAACGACGAACTTCTAGGCGGAGTCCTTAACAATTCTCTCCAAGGAGCACTGGTGACTCCGGTCATTTCCAAATTGACGGCGACGAAATCGGCGTCCCGTAGAAGACCTCGTAGGTCCTTGAGAGCTGATTCGAAGTTTGATTTGGTAACATTCGAAGATGAAGAGAGTGCACGGCGGCGCGTAGTGAATATGGTTGTCGGAGCGTGATATAATTGGTGCGTAGTTGATAAAGGTTTCTATATACACAGCTTCTTCATTCTCTGCTTAGTCCTTCATCGCGTTCGTAGATTCGGGATGAAGCCCTTTTTTTTTCTCAATTTGTTGTTTTTGTTGGAGAAAATAGTCAAAATGGTCCTTGGATTATGGAGTAGTTTTATTTCAAGAAAAGTGTCAAAATTGTCTTTGATGACTATCACAAAAGATCTAAAATACCTTCTATTCACATACTCCCTCCGTCCCATTTTATATGAGGTACTTTGACTCGGCACGGAGTTTAAGAAAGAAATGAATACTTTTAAAACTTGTAATCCAAAATGAATTATAGAAATTTGTGTGGCTGTAAATCATTTCATTAAGGGTAAAATAGATATTTTATAGTTAGATTGTTACTTTATATAGAAATGTGTCATTCTTTTTGGGACTGACTAAAAAGGAAAGTGAGTCATATAAATTGGGACAGAGGGAGTATTATTTTATTTCATTGTTTGTTTCGTTACCGCATGTCAACTTAGCAATAACCCTCAGAATCTTATTCAGAGTTTTTTTGAGTCGGGGTTATGGCTTTAACTAGCAGCTCAACATAAAAAGAAATGATCTCATCTCCCGTGGGAAATTACTCGATATTCAAGCCAAACTTGTGTTTGATGTCGGGCTCTAGCTCGGGCTTAATGACACTCAAGTCCTTGTTCTAGCTCAGGGCTTTAGCTTGCAATTCAAGCTCTAGCTCAGGGTCAATGTCCCTTAAGTTCTTGTTCAATGTTCTTTGGGGTCGAGCTTGTGGCTTTAGCTGGCATTTCAAAACCAAAAGCTATGATCCCATTTGGGTAGAGAAGTGACCCAAACTTGTAGCCAATTGTAGGCTCGAGTTCAAGTTTTGCTGCCTTTTGCATGTGTTGGTGGGCATAAGTAACAACATGCAGTGAAGTGTCGTTTGGTAGAGTGTATAAGAACAGTACCGAATATATTGTATTATTAATATTGAGATTAGTTATGCCGAAATTATTTCCGATCTACTACTTCTAGTTTGGTGTATTAAGAACGTTCTGTCTTTAACCATACTTATTCTTGTATCGTTAATATCATGATTTACTATGTATTAGCTATACATTACCGTAATACTCCCTCCGTCCCATTTTTACTTTGCACTTGTATTAAGAAATGATGTAACTTTACCCTTCTACCCTTATTTAATTTTTTTGGAACTCAAGTTTTCAATCAATGAATATGAATTAATTTATTTTGATTAATTAATTTAACCAATGAACATGAATCGTTTACTTAACTTTTCTAAGTTGCTCAAATGTATATTTTCAAGACTAATAACTAACAAGGGTAAAAAAGGAATAATATGGTAATTGATGCATTGATTTTATGAAATGACAAGTATTATGGATCAACTATTTATAAAAAGGAATGACATATAAAATGGGACGGAGGGAGTATTGAATAGGGTATTGCAAAGGTCAAGTAATGCATGGGCTCAAAGACAGATACAGGAGGCAGAATTTGGGCTTTAAAGGAGGCGCAGTAAAGATTGATTTTGGCCCGTTTGAACTAAACCATTTATCTGTAGCATGGTGAGGATGAACACCTGGGTTCTGAATTCTGATAAAGATTAAAAATAATTAATATAAATAAATAAAGTTTCTCCCTTTATATTTTTGTATTATATTCTTCTTCTAGTGTACATTTTATGATTAATTTATCTTTAAACGTGAGAATTAGAAAAGTTTTCTCTCCAAAATTACTTTAATATTAACTTACATTTGATTTCGGTTCTATTTAAAAAAATAACTTTGGTGTTCAATTAGTTCTCGATTTTAAGGTCTCGATATTTTAGTAAATCAAAAAATCAAAGTTTGAATCTATTTAGGATATATAATTGTGTACATACAATCAGCGTGAAAAAAAAAACACCATTAGTCAAAATTAGGCAAAGTTGGTCATGAGTACTAGTGAGAATTTGAAACTTAATAGGGTGTGTTTCGGTTTGTTCTCAAAATATTAATGGTACCATTAATATTTTGAAAACAATCCTCATTTTTTGAATTAATAATTGCTTCGATTTCAACCGTTACATGATTTGATGGTACATAAATTTACTTGTCACGCTTTATTTCTCGAGACTTGAAAATATAAAAATTGTAACGATCGGCTTTTCCACAGGAAAAATTATACTAATTCCCTCTAAAATAAGCCCTACAAAATTAATTGCTTAGGTACGTTTGGTTGTCAAAGAAGCATAACTGAAAAACGTGGGAATTGTAACAACTTTCCCACAAGAAAAACTTCCCCCTAAGAAAACTTAAGTTGAACATCTGTGATCGAAAACTTAGATTGTACATATAAAAAACTATATGAAGTATATATAAATTATAAAATATTAATTTTTGACCTCCGATCCCTTAGCAAAGTTTCAGGCTTTGCTAGTAACCTAATTAATTCTTGCATTAATTAATTATATAATTATATATAGGTATCATATTGACTTTTTCATATTTAACCTAAAATATTTCATAACAAATTAAATAAATAATTCTTTCCTCTATTTTTTCGCTTTCTCTCGTTTTATTTCTGGTTAAGTAGAAAACTTGGATATAAATATAATAGCAAAGCCGAAAGACAACAACAATTATAAGATACAAAAGAAAATATAATTTGTACTTAAAACCACTATTATATAATTACTCTAATTTTATTTAACCATCAACTAAACACCAACAAAACCACAAGTCTTTCGCATGTGAAATTGTACGGAGTTGTATTATTTATATATATAACTCTCCATAAAACCTTTCATGTAACCCTAATAATACATAATAGGAGAAAATGGCTAAACCTTTCAAATCACTATTCAACTTTGACTGCTTTTTTGTATCAAAAAAGAAGAAGAAGATGTTTCCAGGTTGTTGTATTTTTCTTTTTTTTTTGTTCAAATTACACTATCCACTTGTGAGATTACACGTTGTTGACTATATGTGGCAAAAACTCAAATTTCTAATCGCAGGGAAGCTGTCAAAGAATATAATAGTAGGGGTGAAGAGTATAAATGTTGATCCGGTGAGTTTTAAGTTAATTTTTAGGCCATCTATATATGACTATATACACAAACATAAATAATACTTGCTTTGTCCTATCTAGGCCATGGAAATCCACTTCCCCGAAGAAATAATTGTGGATATCCTCATCAGATTACATGTTCCCTCTCTTCTTCGATTCAAATGTGCTTCAAAATTTTGGAAAACATTAATCTCAGATCAATACTTTAAGGTGAAGCATTACAATTATGCCAAGAATAACAAAAAAATTCTTATTACCGGATTGTCCCAGATCCCTGAGGCTGGGACTCATATTTCATATTATTGTTCTTCTTTATCATCGTCTCAACCATTACAAAATCTTTGTTGCCCTTCAAACCATAAACCGTGCAATTACATAATACTATGTTGTTGCGATGGCTTGGCTCTTCTTTGCTGTCGACGTGGTGACCATTTACTGTGGAACCCATCCACCAATGAATCAGTACAACTTCCTAATCATGAAATTACATCCCTATTCGGTAGCACTTACGGATTGGGATATGACTCGATTAGTGATGACTATAAGATTATTAGGGTTGAGCACATGGTTAATGGTCGCGGACGACCCAGCAAAATCCTTGCACTAAAGAGTGGTTCTTGGAGAAAAATTGGTAACCATCCTCGTGGCTTTCACAATAAAATTATACCATGTAAAAACTCTTTGCCATTTGTTCGTGGTGCATTTCATTGGCTCAGTAAGGATAGTTTACTTAAGTATATTATGATTTCATTTAATATATCAAATGAGGTGTATGGAGAGATATCGTTGCCGGAGGAAATTTGCAATATTTTCAATGTGAATTATGTAAGATGTTTTGTATTCGAAGGAATGCTTTGTGCTTATTGTAATGGCCGAGAGGGGGGAATGGATACTTTTAAGTTATGGGTAATGAAAGACTATGGTGTCAAGGAATCTTGGACTAAATTATATACTATACGAAAGACCCATATATTTTTGGTCATACCAATATATATGTTTGCGGCTGGTGAAGTGCTATTCTACTATGAAGAGGATAATTTTTATCGTGACTTTAGGACATCCAAAGGACCATATGAACCGTTGCCTTCAAATAGTACCTTACTACAAGGGTTTGTTTATACGGAAAGTTTGATCTCTCCAAAATTACTTATATTAAGTAAGTAATAGCTTATGTTTGATCAAGTCAACTTTTTTTTTTTTTGCATGTCATGCTACAACCTTTATTCTTATTATTTTTATTAACAATCCAGTTGTGGTTTCAAAACATGTTTGCCAATGTTGTTGCTTTTACTTATTTCAAAATGTGTGCCAATATTAATCTTATTTCGTCCTATTTTAATTAACGGAATTAAATCAAAGTAGATATTCCAATGTTTTTGTTAACCATTCAACATAAACTACCCGTAAAATCAATTTAATTAGGGAGGTGAAGTTAGTTGAATTTTGATCAAATTGCCTTGTTGTTATGGGATATGACCAAATATTATGTGTGGAAAAAGATTCTTATAGCTCAAAATGTGTTTTAATTACGTTTTTAAAGTTGAGAAACAAAATCAAAATTTGAATACTTTGTCAATTTAAATGTCATTTTTATTGCCTCGAAAGTGTGTAAAAGATTTTACCAGACTTTCACGTATTAATCGACATAAGATATGCAATTATATCATAGTACGTGATTGAGAGTTGGAGCTGGTATAGCAAGGGGTTCGTCGAAAAATCAAAACTATATATGCAATGTCAAAATTATTACCACTATCTATATATAACAGATATTGAACCTCCTTAATAGGGTCTTGAAGGGGAAAATAAGTTTAATTACGAGAAGCACGTACATATGTATTTTCCCAAATTAAAATCATAACCAAACATTACATCGCTCACTATGTGATTACACCATATATATGTTGTCATTGTTGACTATATGTGGCTAAATCTCAAATTATTAATCGTAGGGAAGCCGTCAAAGAATATAATTGAAGAGGAGATAGTTGTGAAGCCATCAAAAAGTATAAGTTAAATGGATGTTGAATGTCGATCCGGTGAGTTTTAAGAGAAATTGAAGAAAGATAGAAAGTTGTAGAGTGTTTGCCACTTCCATTCCTATACATATATATATCAGAGGGGTAAGGCCCGTGCCAACATTTTACAGTATGAATTAGTATCATGCTTGAAGATAAACAAACTATAAGCACTTGTACTCTATTGATGCAGAAATATGTTGAAGAAGTACTTAAAAGTTATATTGGAGAACACTTTCATAAGTCATATATGCATTTTACATAGCCAAAACAAAATAACACAAATAATGCCTTATCAGAGGGAAAGTATAAAATCATTAACACAATTGTACCCAAGAATATAAATACAATTTAAAATCATAGAGTATAAATCCGAAAATGTGATAGCTATCAGAGGGAAAGTTTCACTTATCAGTAAGAAGATGTATATGTGTGTATCAGGAAGCAACTTCAAGTCGGAACTATTATAAAACTTGTGAATCTGCTTGACAGGGTACCTGAAAAATGCAAATAAGAATTAAGTTAACTAATCATGTGTGTAGGCAGATCCCCTCTTTCAAGGTGGTTTGGATTTAATTAAAATTTAAAACAGATACTCACATGGCAAAGGTTCAGAAATTTGTAAGGCAATGGCTATTTTTTCAATCTGCAGATACATAACAAGAGGCTGAAATTAAAGGATCAATTATATCTTACCAATCCAATAAAAGGGAGTGAGCACAAGTCAGTCTAATAGAAGACACCTACCCCACCAACATATGGGAGAAAACATACAAATATAGCCAAACTAATTAATGTGTAGGAGGATCATGAATGTACTTCAAAGCTTAAAATGTCAAATTTTGAAGAAGTACTAAAAAGTAAGAAATAGAAGCAGAGCATGCAACAAAAGTAGATTTTATATGAATTGACTCTACCAAAGATAGTTTTTTTTAATTAAAGATGTAATAGCTAAAAACAGAATTTGGGCCAAAGGCTTGTGCCATACAAGCTCTTATCTCACTCGCTTTTAGTCTAGATGGCAATCCCCATAAAAGAATGATGCTAGGAAATGAAATCTCCTGGTACCGACTTTTGAGGTTACTAGAAGCTGACTTTGTTGTACATTTCCCAGTACTTAGATCAATGACGTCTCCACTAAGGTAAAGGCGATTGATATAATTTTGAAGCTTCGTCTCCTTGGCTAAATCTCCAGCAAGCACATGGAGGGTGAAACCAATTTCATGTCAAGAGTAAATTGAGGTCAGATCCTGAAACAGAAATTTTCTGGTTTATTCAATGGAGTAAATTGACTTCAAAATCTAGAGAACACAAGTAGTAATGTAAATTTATACTCAAATAGACCAGCTCACTAACACTTGCAAGAAAAATATAGATAAAGTAAAAAATACAACTATCAGAGCAGCTGTTCATAATTCAAATTTAAAAGAAGCAAATACTAACATTTATGTTAATGATATGTGCTGTCAATGATAATGTCGATTGATAAATTTGAATTTATCTAATTTCGTTCCACCAACTAGTTCTCTTTTACTAGATGGTTCCCAACCTCCTAATGATGTCAATAACTAGTGCCACATTACAAGTAACAAATGATTTTTGTAGAAGACGCAAAAAACGTTATAAACTGAAACAAATCGATCCAAGAAAACGTTGCCAATCCTTAGATTTGATGTGATCATCATAGCACTAGATTTTCTAAGCTAATAGAGGCTTTCATACAGCACCAAGCTACCCATAAAATTTAATGCTAGCTTACCTGGACCAAGATTATATATATGATGAGTCAAGGCATCGACAGTGCCTGGCCCTGACATCTCAAGGAACATCTCGAACCACTCTTTATCATAGAATCCTCCTGGTGCTAAGAGAAGTGGTCGGGGTTGGAAATGCTTATACAATTGGTCTATGAGATTGTTAAGATGTATAACATCTTCTCCGTATTGTTCAGCATCAACCTTTGCACCAATCCCCTTCCTGCAAACCAAGTGGAACCATTGTTTAAGGAAATCCAACTTCTATTAAACAAGGGTGATTTACCAAAAAAGAGAGAAGGAAATTGGCAGCAATCATACCAAATTCCCATGAGTGTATTTGGTAGCCCTTGGAAACAGTGTAATCTATGAAATCATGGGCGTTACTGGAATCCCAATTCCCTTCCCAGACACGCTTACTGGTCCACTGCCTCCCTCGCAATGCATTCAAGCCAAAGGTCACAAGTGCTCTGCAGCATAAGCAGTGAAACTGGAATGAACTTTGTTGAAGTGAGTGACCACCTCATGTAAAAGCTTAGCGATTAATAGATAGGGGACACTTTTATTTTCTCATTATGCCTTAACACACTCCTCACATGCAGAGCCCAATGCTCTTTTTTTCTTTACCAAGCATGTGGAACTAGTTGATGTTAATAAGTGATGGTAAAACTTGAAATCAGGACCTTTGTTTGGCTCTAATACCATGTTGAAGTGAGTACTGTTAGAGAGATTATACATACATTTATGTCATAGTATGTCTTTAACAAATTCCATAGAATTTTAAGTTATGACATACTCCGAGAAGAAAATTTGAACAAGAATGCAGCCCAAAAGTTAATAACTCACCCTGTCTTATTGAAAAAGCTATTTAGCTCATCCCATCTATCCATACGTAAGCATCCATTTGAAAATCCAAATAACTCATCCCCTTGCTTGGTAAATGGATGGCAAGGCGACTCCAAATTGCCCACATCATATATTATCCGGTTTTGCAAAGAACCTCCAAGTCGTAATCTTAGATGGTTGAAAGCTGCACCACCAAATTAGCAATCAGAACAGACAAGAAATCAATGAGCATTCTGAAGAAGCATCAAGTCTAATTTGCTCACTGTTGCAAATAGATGGTTCATTTGATGTTTAAGGTGAAGTTATAGAGTTTACCAATCAAAGTTTGTTAATTAAAGTAAGAACAACAAGATCTCAAATACTAAGGTAAAGTTATCACATGATGGGAACATGCAAACCTTGAATAGAGTATGCCAGAAAGGGGTGAGACAAATCCTGAAAATATCAAACGAAAATAATGAATACTAACTCTGCTGTGACTTTTAGCAAAGCAATATATGCCCACAATATAAATTAGTACTAGAACTTTACCAGATTTATCAGAGATGCTGATCCCCAGAAGATGCTCTCACAGTCTAGAACTAGAACATCAATTAGTACTAGAACATCAGAAGATGCTTTCACAGTCTCACATCATAAGTTGATCATAGTACAAAAAGAAAAGAATAAAATGGAAGAGGAGCTCGTTACCCCTTTAGTAAACCTTAGTTGGCGAGAAGTATAACCACTAAGGACAAGGCCTGGACGGGTCTTGAAGAAAACCATTTGAAACCTCTGACTTGGATCAGTTGATATTTGTTTAATTTCAGAGCTACTGCTTTCCTTAACAAACTATCACGCCATTCCCTTATTGTGTTCTTCATTCTCTCAGCAAATAGAACATCTGTCATCCTAACCAATAGGAAGTCTGCATCTTCTCTCAAGCCAAACAGGGAATCTCGTGATTCATCCATGTATATTGAACTTATACATTCTAGTGCCTCCTCCTTTTGGATTCTGGATAAATAAGAGATTCCTGAGATTACATAGAAGTGTAAAATCTCAAAAATGAAAGAAATGAAAATATAATTGAGCTACCAAAAATTGAACTTATAAAATCTAAATAGTGACAAAGTCTGAAAATTTATAATCCAAAATGCTCCATACTCAACAAAGTATAACACCTCACCAACCAAATCCAACCAAGTTTGACAGCACACCAAACACCTACTTGGAGATGAAACTAATGATATTTGTGGCATACCACTTATGGTGGTAACTTAGAGATTCAAATGAAAAACTTTCTATCTGATGATTGATCAAGTGCAGGATTCAACATAAAGTATCCAAAGTTCGAGAGAAAAAAACAATGTAATTCAAAGAGACTGCCCATTGTAGGTAAATCAAACTAAAGTTATATAACAAAGGGGGCTGAACGGATATCTCGACTGAGAACTCTCAGGCTCACAGTCCATGCATCACAAACTCGTAAAAGAATGCACTTTGACTCTGGATGCATCAAAGGAACTTTATTCAAATAAATGAATTCCATATTTGTTCTTCTGGGTAAACATACAAGTTCATGGTAGCATTTTAAAAAGTTGACATGGGTTTGCTAGTATTCGTGATTTCATGGTTTAAACCTTTCTTTTTAATTCTGGTAAGAAAAGAAAGTTAAAACCCAAAAGGTAGCAAAAGATCTCATCTGATATGGTATACCAAAATCTCAGGAATGCCATCACAACTTGAGTCACAAGATCATAGACAAGTTCAGTCAGAGTTTGGTCCTACCTCATATGACTCAGACAAGCCGATGTGGACTCATATAGGTTGAAACTAGCAGCTAATATAAAATTGACAAATCGCAACGTACTACGATCTCATTAGGTTTTCCTAGAGAACGAACCAAGGTGTTAGGGACTTGCCTTCACGTACGCACAGATTGAAATCAAACTGGTATTTGGCCAAGAAATCAAGTGATGTTGTCTGGCAAAGGAACACACAGGAATTTCTTGCTGTGGAAATATATAAAAGTTATGTCTGCCAAAGAGAAATCAGAGTATCATATTAGAGAATTCAAAATGTATCATTAACTGATGAAGACAATCTAGACTGCTTGGAGCCCCTAAAAAAACACATCTATTCTAACCATATTGAAATAGACGCCCCAAATAGCGGAATTGATATTGAAATTGCAAAATGTTACGAGTCTAAAAGAAAATTGAAATAGAAACTGCAATATGCGACATTTCTAAGTCAAATAAATAGGTTGCTGCTCAATAGGGGATAATTTGTATTCCACCAAAAGCAAAAGAAACAAAGTTTGCCTTCTGAAGACAAGGAAATGCTCACTTGAGCTCGCTACGTGGGCACACAGGTTCCAGCAGAAAGAATGCCGACGGTACTCCTTAACTTTAGGCATAATACACATTCAAACTTGACAAGTAAGCCCTCTAACTTTGAGAATACACATCTAGAGCCTCAACTGGATCTCAACCGACAACTAAACACTCCGACTCCTCACTATGTCTCGGATGGACATCCTACTGGCACATAAATTTCGGAGGTATCTAGGTGATCGTTGGAGTGTTCAACTAACACAATGACGACGAGTTTGACATGTCTAGACGTGCACTCTCAAAGTTGGAGTACATACTTGTCAGCTGAGATCAAGTTTGATAGTTTGTTTATTTATTATGCCGTAATTTGAACTCTCATAAACAATCGACTATGGAAAAAAGACATCAAATCAATCAATTAAGTATGCATCAAATCCAAATTAGTTACAGAAGTACAAAAGTAAGAGTGAAGACTTACGAATGAGCGATAAAAGATTGCTTGTGAGAGTCCCACCGGAAAGGACAAACACCGAACTGAACAACGGCGAACTTCTAGGCGGAGTCCTTTACGATTCTCTCCAAGGAGCACTGGTGACTCCGGTCATTTCCAAATCAACGGTGACGAAATCGGCGTCCCGTAGAAGACCTCGTAGGTCCCTGAGAGCTGATTCGAAGTTTGATTTGGTAACATTCGAAGATGAAGAGAGTGCACGGCAGCGCGTAGTGAATACGGTCATCGGAGCGTGAGATAATTGGCGCGTAGTTGATAAAGGTTTCTATATACACAGCTTCTTCATTCTGCTTAGTCCTTCATCGCGTTCGTAGCTTCGGGATGAAGCGTTTTTTTTTTTTTCAATTTGTTGTTTTTGTTGGAGTAAATTGTCAAAATGGTCCTTGGATTATGTAGTTTTATTTCAAGAAAAGTGTCAAAAATGTCCTTATAACTACGTATCATCTAAAAATACTTCTTATTCACTGGTTTGTTTTTCATTGTTTGTTCCGTTACCGCATGTCAACTTAGCAATAACCCTCAGAATCTTATTCAGAGTTTTTTTGGGTCGGGGTTATGACTTTAACTAGCAGCTCAACATCAAAAGGCATGATCTCATCTCCTCTGGGAAGCTCGATATTCAAGTCAAATTTGTGTTTGATGTCGGGCTCTAGCTCGGGCTTAATGACACTCAAGTCCTTGTTCGAGCTCAGGGCTTTAGTTGGCAATTCAATCTCTAGCTCGGGGTCAATGACCCTTAAGTTCTTGTTCAATGTTTTTTGGGGTCGAGCTCGTGGCTTTAGCTGGCAATTCAAAATCAAAATCTATGATCTCATTTGGGTAGAGAAGCGACCCAAACTTGTCGCCAATTGTAGGCAAGGGTTCGAGTTTTGCCGCCATTTGCATGTGTTGGGCATTGAAGGGTCGTTTGGTAGAGTGTATAAGAACATTATTGAATATATTGTATTATTAATGTTGAGATTAGTTATGCTGAAATTATTTCTGATCTACTACTTTTGGTTTGGTGTATTAAGAACGTTCTGTCTTTAACCATACTTATTCTTGTACTAGAGAACATGGTCGCACTTCGCACGAGGGTTAAAAATACGTGTTAGAATAATTTTTCTTGTGGATTAATTATATCATTATATTATCCAATCATATCATTATCTCTCATTTGAAATGATACATGCTCTATTAAAAATTAAAATTATTTTATTTCCATTGCACCGAATGGGGAATTGTTAGTATTTTTTTATGGTTCTCCTTGCTTTTTATTAAGATACCAGGGAGATTGAACTTTTATATTGTAATATTTATTATGGATACTTTTGTGAATGTTTTTGAAATGGTTTTCAATGTAAAATAACAGTAAAAAATATAAAGAAATACATCAACGTCTTATCATTTGTTATTAGATTGTTTTTTAGAGAATACATTCTCTAATAAAAAATTATTTCATCTTTGTATTACATTGAAACCAATACATGAAAAACGTCATGTCATTCTTTGTAAGATTGATCCAATGAAATTCTTCAGTGTATATATTTTTTCAATCGCTCTTGTTCCTTTCTGAAATATGCAATTCACTATTGCATAATATTTTCATACATCACTTTAACCGCTTTGCTTGATTTTTCAGTTGCATCAGTATTCAAAAATAAATGTTTTGTTAATGGTATAGAAATACAACTTAATATAGTTATGAATATTAACATTAATATTTTACCTTGACAATTCTCTAAACTAATTTGTTGGGGATGATCCATAATTTTCTTATCAATTGTAGTACTTCTGTATAAGTTTGTCAAAGTCAAACTAAGGATAAAGTGATGCAATAAAATGTAATTTAAATATAATAATATTGAACATTTGAAAAACTAACCTCAATAAACCACTATGAGCAGATGGTGACTATGAAGATAAATGGTGTGTCTTGATATTTTTAATTTTGTTTGTGGTATTTATACCACTTTTTTCATTTGTTGGTTGTGCTTTCCACTTAATTGTTTAAATTATGAATTAATTTTTTGAATTTGTTAAATGTTTGTGGAAAGATAAGTGTCCAGATTTTGATAAATAATTGGAGGAATGTTGGGGATTTGTATTGTTATTTATGTATTTATTATGAAAGATATGTTATTAATTTATTATGCAAATATAGTAAATGAAAAGGTGTAAATGATTAGTTTAGGATGGTGTAATTGTATAAAAGGCAATTAATATATGTGAGTTCATTAACGTATAATGTTACATGATTCTGTAATATTGTTGGTATTTTTTTCTTTTGAAAAATTAGTGTATTGTACAACTTTTTTCCTTCCTTGGTTGTGCTCTCTATTTAATTCTTTTAAATAATGAGAATATTTTTTAAACAACTTCATGGAGAATTGTTATTTATAGATTGATTAATCATGAAAAAAGTAAATAGAAGGAAGTTGAGGAGACATGATATTTAAGCAAAGAATGCAAATAGTTAGATAATTTTTGTAACTCATGAAACACATTTTTAAAAATAATAATAATTATCATTTACAAAAGTAAATTTTAATAAATTTTGCAATAACACACGATCTTAAAGCACTGTAATCAACATACATTTCTAATAGTGAAGACTCACTTAAGCATGGTACGAAACCTATATACTCCTAATTAGTATTAATCTTTCAAACAACAAATGTTAAATATTTTTAATAGAATTACTATTTAATTAATTTATTTTTATTTTTAAAAAAAAAAGAGGAAATCAAAAACTTAAGAACTTATTATTATTATTATTATAATAATCATAATAATAATAATAATAATAAAAGATCATAAAGTTACGTACTAATAGTCAATTTTTCTATGAATTATATTGTATTTTGGAAATTAATTAACTTTACATTCTCATGTTCTATCATTATAATTAATAAAAAGTTGATCCACATAACTATAATATTACATCTACATGCTTTCTTGAGTAGCATACATGTATATATTAACTCCCTTTCTACTTTTATTTTTAAAAATATCCAGACCTGAAAACACGGTAAGTTAACCTTAAACAACAAAAAAACATAAAAATAAAATCAACTAATCAAGTAAAAACCTTAAAGAATATTTAGTTATGAGATAAAGAAGAAAGACGGAACCTACAAAGAGAAGCAAAGAGAAAAAATCAAATAATTTTTTCTAAAAGAAAACTCATGATTCATATAATCAAGAATCCAAAAAAATAATTAAATATACAATTACAATAGAAAAAGTGATAATTATATTATGCATATCGAATCATTTTACCCCGTAAAAGAAAACTATGCAAAAATGTCTAATATTCTTCATTATAGATATCTCTCCTCCAAAATTAGATCAAAGAAGAGAAAAAATTAACCAACCAATGAGACAAAAGATGAAGAATTAAAAAAAATGAAAATAAACCAATCATCATACATGTCTCAAAATAGGTTTTTATAAGTGTGATTTTAAGGAGTTATAAAATTTATATTAAATAATTTGAAGGTTATGAATATGAAAGGTTAGAAGTTATAGATGTTACTAAATTAATTATGTAATTGAAGAGATATGAATTAAAGAGATGATTTTATAAAATAAAATAATTGAAAAAAATAGAAAAGAATATCAAAAAAACCACAAAAAAGATAAATATGATTCTTGACCATTGAGAGGTGCCACATCACTTCTTTTTTATCTAACTTTATATAGATATATAGATTGTTAATATCATGATTTACTATGTATTAGTTATACCATAATACTGAATAGGGTATTGCAAAGTCAAGTAATGCATGGGCTCAAAGACACCAGAGGCAGAATTGAGATAAACTTTAATGGAGGCCCAGTAAAGATTGATTTTGGCCCATTTGAACTAGACCATTTATCTGTAGCATGGTGATGATGAACACCTGGGTTCTGAATTTCGATAAAGATTAAAAAAAATTAATATAAATAAATAAAGTTTCTCCCTTTATATTTTTGAATTATATTTTTCTTCTGGTGTACATTTTATAATTAATTTATGTTTAAACGTGAGAATTAGAAAAGTTTTCTCTCTCCAAAATTACTTTAATATTAGCTTATGTTTGATTTCGGTTCTATTTGTTCAATTAGTTCTCAATTTTAAGGTCTCGATATTTTAGTAAACCAAAAAACCAAAGTTTGAATCTATTTAGGATATCTATTAGGGGTGTACATGACCGGGTTGGTTCGGGTTTTCAAATATCAAATCAAACCATTTGTGTCAAAATTTTAAATTTATAAACCAAACCAAACTAATAAAACTCGGTTTTTTTGGGTTCTTCAACCTCGGATTTTTTCGGGTTGATTCGTGTTTTTCAAATACCGAACCATTATGTCACATTTTTTAATTTTTAAATCAAATCAAACTAATAAACCTCAGATTTTTTCGGATATTTTGATTTTTCCGGTAAAGTATTCATACAAACATATAATTAACTTGTGCTACAAATATTTCTTTAATCCCACCAAAATACAACTATCTAAGGTGTTTCTTAAGAATTATGATAACGTACAAGTAATATTTAGAAATTACATCGAAGTAAATACTTTTATGTATAAAATAAATTTTAAAAATTGCATATTTAATGTCGGGTTGGTTTGGTCTCGGTTTGACTTTTTGTAGTTAAAACCAAACCAACCCAAGTATGGTCGGGTTTTGTTTTTCAATATCAAACCAAATCATTAGTCGAATTTTTTTTCAATTTAACTCAATTTGTGGTTTGATTCGATTCTTAATTTGATTTTGTACACTCCAAGTAATATTTAGAAATTACATCGAAGTAAATACTTTTATGTATAAAATAAATTTTAAAAATTGCATATTTAATGTCGGGTTGGTTTGGTCTCGGTTTGACTTTTTGTAGTTAAAACCAAACCAACCCAAGTATGGTCGGGTTTTGTTTTTCAATATCAAACCAAATCATTAGTCGAATTTTTTTTCAATTTAACTCAATTTGTGGTTTGATTCGATTCTTAATTTGATTTTGTACACTCCAAGTAATATTTAGAAATTACATCGAAGTAAATACTTTTATGTATAAAATAAATTTTAAAAATTGCATATTTAATGTCGGGTTGGTTTGGTCTCGGTTTGACTTTTTGTAGTTAAAACCAAACCAACCCAAGTATGGTCGGGTTTTGTTTTTCAATATCAAACCAAATCATTAGTCGAATTTTTTTTCAATTTAACTCAATTTGTGGTTTGATTCGATTCTTAATTTGATTTTGTACACTCCAA
>JAJOOF010009274.1:0-19043 GCA_029582545.1 Solanum lignicaule
ATTATGCTTATCGCTTATGGTCATTTTAATTGCTTCTGCGACCAAGGATGTGTAATGATATGCTATGAGGCTTGTTTGGGGTTCCTTCGGGTTCCCCATTCGCCGGTCACGTCTAGGCCCTAGGCTTGGGTCGTGACAGTAGTGTTCTTCGATGCAAATGCACCCGCAACCAACTCCCTCGCTCTATGCCACCGCAACTCCTAATCAAGTATAGATCTCATTGGGCTGCCTTGAACAACTGTCTCTCCCCCTTTCTGGCATGTCTCGCCTCCTCTGGATCAATAGTGGGCTTAGAAGTACGTGTACGCTTCCCAGCCGCACGAGGGGGTCAAGAGAAGGTTTGTCCTCGCTAAATAGAGCATTCAGCACGACTTCAGCAGCATCCTCCTCCGGGGCAGCCTTATCTGGAACAACTAAGGCATCAATATTAGCCCAATATTTTGCAAACTTCGACTGAAAAGTTGTCATATCAACAGTGGCACTAGGTTGAGGCCTCTGCATCACCCTAAGCTCAAAGGCATTGATCCTTTGATGCACCGTCTAGATCATCGCATCAATGGCTACCTCCATCTATGCCTAAGAATCCTCAACAGACTTCCTCATTCGTGGCCTAATATGTTGCAAAAGAGTAGCCATCTGAGTCTCCAACTTTTGGACTCAAGAAAGGGGCAGCATGGTGAACCCAAAAGGGGTAGGAGCACGAGGTGTGCTTGCAGCCTAGCCGGATGAAGTAGATGGGGCACATGGTCATCAATCTCCACATTAGTGGTAAGAATGGGTTCCTCAGCTACCTGCTCGACCTCAACCTCAACATTACCACCCAAAGGGGGAAAATCAACTTGTATTCCTTTCTTGGGAGCCACGGGGTTTGCATAATCTTTTATTAGGCCCACGTCAACCGTCTTTGTCGCCTCTGTTAGCTTCTCACAATGCCACACCGGCACTATAACCTCTCTACAAAGGTGAAAAATGAGTCAGGAAAAGGGAATGGTGGTCGTCCTCTGGAAAGCTCTCACATGTATCTCTACTTTGATAATTCGGGAGAAATTGATCTCTAACTGTGCCAATATAGACGCAAGCATAAATTCTCGGTCCCAAGTCACACGTTGTCCACCTATGTAGGGGACAAACTAGTCCGCATGATAGACCAGAAAAACTTGTCTGCAAAGCTCAAGGTTACCTTCTGGATAGGCAATGACATATGATGCACCCAGTCAGTGCTCTCTCCATCCTCAGAAATGTGGTGAGCCACCATTGAAGTAAGGCCTCTCACTGCTTGGATTCCATCATAAAGTTCCTGCTCTGCATAATCCACATCCGGTAGTCATACTCAGCTATATTAATCAATTGATTATGCGTCGGGATGTAAATAAAATTGTGGATGATAGTCTTTGATAGGTCAACATGGATACCCCGCACCAATGTAGTCAGAAAAAGAGGCTGATCCAATGTCTTAAATCGTGGTGGCATAGAATTCTCCATATTTACTAGATATGAAGCATAGAAATCCCTCACCATCTTTGGGCTATGATTGCTCAAATTCGCCGCCATCCACTCACATTTGTGTCAGGTGAACAACTCATGAATATCTGGCACCGTGTGGAGACTCCCAGTAAGTACCTATTTCTCCTCGGTAATAGTCCATCCTCATATATATGGTACATCCCAGGGCACACAATCTTTTTGGCTTTGAGAAAAAGAGTATTGGCTCATATCAACTACCGGGAGGATCATGGGCCAATCCTTTGCTCATGGCATTAGACGCCAAGACTGCAACTAAATCAGAGATAGAGTCTGAGCTAGACTACGACTCCATGTACTCAACATTTGAAGGTTGGGCCTCCTCTTCAGACTGAAGGCAGGATTATGCCTTGGGAATCCTCCTCGCCAGATGATACGACCTATCTCGATTTATGCCTAGTAGTGTGAGGTGTTGTGGGGGACCCTCTAGTATGCTCATGTACATACTCCAACCTACTTAATTCATCAATCAATCAGAGTGAGGGTGCCATATACTTATACTTCCCTTTCCTTTTGTAAGTATTGATGTACCATGAGTTTACGGTATTTTAATACATTTTACTTAAGAGTTGTGTGCATCTAGGGCCATTTTGTATTGGTATTAATGTATATTTATCATGTTTGTAGGAAATAAGTTCGGACGTGGAAGTTGAGAGACAACTGAATAATGTGCAGAAAAAGGGCATCTACGGACGTGACCTACGGACCGTAGGTGTAGTCACTCCTCGTAGATGGTAGACCTAGATGGGAAGGCAAGGCATGAAAGAAAATCAGGGAATTCTTGACCAAGTGTGGAACCACGATTACAAACGACGGACTGTAGGTCAACCTACGGGCCGTCCTGATGTTCCGTCAAATGATTCAGAAAGGGGTTCCAGTACCTGATTTTGAAAATTCTAAGTATGGATCTACGGAGGAGGATCCACGGACCATGGATTGAACCACGGTCCGTATTGTTGATCTGTCGATTGCGTCAGAGATGAAGATTTTTTGAAAGTGGAAAATTTGCCTAAGTCCTGAACAAGGGAAGGGACCTATGGACCTTAGGTTAATCCACAAATCGTAGGTTAGTGTCGTAGATCGAAACCGCATCCTGAAACATTATTTCCTTATTTCGTTTCCTTTTTAGTTGGGACTTGTTTTTCTATATATATAGGGCATATAAACATCGTTTTTGGGGGTGATACTTCATTACTTTTATTCTAGGTTTTGACTTGGGAGATTAACTTGCAATTTTAGCAATTCTTGATTTTCTAAGTTCATTGTGAAGATTTTGACTTTGAAATTCACGTTGAGTTTCTGGGTTTATTCTTCATATTACGTAAGTTCATGATTTCTTCATCTAAAAATATGAATTGTGTTCTTGCTACTATGGGTAACTAAATCCACAACTAGGGTTGTGAGAACCATGAACGATTAACAAAGTATGAATAGTAACTAAGAAATTTTTGAATAGTGTTATTGCATGCATTGATAATTTTTTCGTTTAGAAGTCTTTTTAGCGGTTGCAAACATTACAACTCGCCTTGTTGCTACTTGCCGGACCAAGGAGGTAGTTAATAAGAAAATAATTATCAACATAGATTTAGTGATACTATCTAATAGTCTAATGTCGATTGGTGCGAGGGTGAAAACTAAGCCATATATCGATGTGATGTCTAATATGAGGTAACGGTAAGGGTTAGTAAATTATACACACGTAGCCAAAACAAGGTGTGGGTAAAATTCTCTAGTTGCTGGACCAAGGAATTAGAGATACCTAACTTATCACTTTGCATGTAATACACTAGGAAATGATTACTATTACTAGGATTACCGTGTTATGAGCTTATGGGGAACACGTACACCCTAGTTTCTCTTTCATCTTGATAATAACTAAAGTTTGAATCTTGCTCACTGCTTGTTCACATAATTTCCAGAATTTGTTTCACAAATCCCCCTCCCCCCTTTACTTACTTATTTTGGAAATACGTTGACTAAATGAATATAATCATAAGTTAAGTTTAAGTCTAAATCATATTCCTCTTGGGATCGACCCCAACCTCCAAGTTGGGTTCTTTACTTGATAATGATCGCTTAAACTTCTTTAGGGAGGTGTAATTTGAGCGTATCAAATTTTGGCGCCGCTGCCGGGGAATAAGGCTTTTAGATTAAGTTTAACTACATTATTGAACTTTAGTAAAATATTTCCTAATTTTACTTTTTCTTCTGTTTTTGTTTCTCTCAGGCTCCTACTCTAGTGTATGCCAAGTACACGGAGCCAAGGTGAACCACTTACTCCCAACGATCCTGAATTGAATAGAACTTTGCGAAGGATGGACAACCAAGGGGTCTCAAGTCAACCCTATCGGAGGAAATTTAGGTGATGGAGTTGGTTTGCAGCTTCTAAGGGTTGGTGATGAGAATAATCTGGTTCAAGGTGAAAATCTACTAAGAGATGCAGTGAGGGTACAGGATCCACCAGGACCAAGACTGCGTGATAACTATAAGGTCAACTTTAATGCTGTTGAATCTGCTGGACCTCTTGTTCTACCCCCTCTACCCTCAGGGCATACATTCGTGGTGACTAGCAGTTTGATGCAGATGCTTATAGTGAGGGGTTTTTTCTCTGGTTTGGCATCAGAGGATCCACATGCGCACGTAGCTAAGCTGGGAAGTGTTTGCAAAAGTTGTGTGGGTCGACCGGACTTGGACATGGATGTCATTGGATTGAAACTACTCCCTCTATCATTGACCGGCGATACTGCTGTGTGGTTTACTGAGCTCCCTTATAACTCAATATATACATGGGACCAATTAAATGAGGTGTTCCTAGCAAGATTATTTCCCGTGTCAAAGAAGTTGAACCACAAAGATAAACTCAAAAACTTCGTAGCACTACCTGGAGAGTCTGTGAGTAGTTCTTGGGACAGGTTCACTGCTTTCATAAGAGGTTTCCCGAATCACCGTATTTATGATGAATCGCTGAAGGAATATTTATATCGAGGTCAGGATGACAATAGTAAGGCGGTGCTTGATACTATCGCTGGAGGTTCATATGGTGAGTGCACTTTTGAGCAGATTGCGGAGAAACTGGAGAAGATTTCTCGAAACAATAAAGCGTGGAGCACTAGAAATTCAGATACTGGAAAAACACGTTTGTAGTCCAAGCTACAACTAACTAATCTACTGATGATATTCGTGAGGAAATGGCTTAGATGAGGACAGAACTGGGGTTGGTCCTGAAGCATGTGAGCGGAAGTGTAGAAAGGGTAAATGCGGTCAATTACTTGACCAAGACTCCACCACCACCAGAGGAAGAATATTACTACGAGGAGGATTCTTATTTGGTGAATGATCAAACGGGGGGTTTCTGAGCTAACGCCAAAGGTTCCAACTCGTATAATTGGCACCAAGGGAAAGGAAACCAAGGGCGGAACTATGGCAACTACAATCGAGAAGGTCAATATGCCCGGGATGGGAACTACAATCACGACAACAACTACAACCGGAACAACTATAGCAACAAAAACGATCGGGTTGGACCTTATGTTCCTCCTCAAAATTGGGAATCTGGTAATAGGGAAGCTGGAGGTAATATGTCACGTATTGAGGATATGATGCAAAAGATGATGAAGAGGTTTGATGCGAGTGATGAGAATGTGAAGGAGGTGCGAAATGACTTGTTTGGTATTGGTCAAAAACTTGATGCCCATGCAGTGTCGATCAAGCATCTTGAGCAGCAGATGACTCAGTTGTCCACTATAGTAAACCCATGTCAACTTGACACACTTTCTAGCAACACCATAAAAAATCCAAAGAATGATGGGCATTGTTTGGTAGTCACTACTCGAGGGGGTAAGCGACCATTGATCCACCTATGTCATCTGGGGTGGAAGTTGAGGCTAGTAAAAATGATGATGTGATTGAGGTAAATGGAGAGTCCGAGAATGCGACAGAGAAGGAAGTGGAGATAACCTAGAAAGTTGTTCATATGCCTAGACCTCCACCTCATTTCCCACAAAGGTTAGTAAAGAAGACCAAAGAAGGTAAATACCCCAGGTTTATTAGTATGTTGAAGCAACTTTCCATCAATGTATCGTTGATAGAAGCTTTTGAGCAAATGCCTAGGTATGCAAAGTTTATAAAGGACTTGGTAACTAAAAAGCGGGCCGTGAGTTTTGAAGATGATGATAAGTTGCAGCACTGTAGTGCTATTGCTACAAGGTCCCTAGTGCAGAAGAAGGAGGATCCTGGTGCCTTAACTATTCCTTGTACCATTGGATTGCTACATTTTGCAAAGGCGTTGTGCGATTTGGGTGCTAGTATCAATTTGATGCCATTATCTATTTACAAGAAGTTGGGTTTAGGGAATCCAAAACCGACTGCGATGCGACTGCTTATGGCTGATAGAACTGTGAAGAAGCCCATTGGTGTGCTCCAAGATGTACTAGTGAAAGTGGAGTCTATTATCTTTCCGGCGGATTTTGTGATACTTGATTGTGATGTTGACTTTGAGGTTCCCATTATCCTTGGGAGACTATTCCTAGCCACTGGGCGCACATTGGTTGATATGGAGAAAGGGCAGATAAAGTTTCGATTGAATAATGAAGAGGTAACGTTCTATATCTGTAGTTCCATGAAGCAAAGTAGTGAGCTGAAATCAGTATCCATGGTGACACATATTGTAGACAGTGGTTCTGAAGTGTCTATTGAAGAGAAGTTGGGTGTTGATGCACTAGCAGCGGTAATGATGAACTTTAAGAGTGATGGTATTGAAGATTATGATGAATTGGTCACCGCACTTGATATATTTGAATTCCGTTCAAAACCAAAGAGATTGGAGTTAGTCATGAAGAATCGCGACTCTCCACCTGCTAGACCGTTCATTGAAGAGGCTCCAAAATTAGAGTTGAAGGCTCTACCATCACATTTGAGGTATGTACTCTTGGGAAAAGATGGTACTTTACCTGTCATCATTGCGGCAAATTTGAATGTGGCACAACTTGAGGCATTGGTTTCCGTGTTGAAGAGGTTCAAGCGAGCTATTGGGTGGACTATTGCGGACATTATTGGGATTCCTCCTGGTATTTGTTCTCATAAAATTAAACTCATGCCGGATCACAAGCCTAGTATTGAGCACTAGAAAAGACTAACTCCGCCTATGCAAGAGGTAGTTAAGAAGGAAATTATCAAGTGGTTAGATGTTGGAGTTATTTATCCCATTGCAGATAGTAGTTGGGTGTGTCCTGTTCAATGTGTGCCCAAGAAAGGTGGGATTACTGTAGTACCTAATGAGAGAAATGAGCTTGTTCCGATGCGGCCCGTGACTAGATGGAGAGTCTGCATGGACTACCAAAAATTAAATGCTTGGACAGAAAAGAAGCATTTTCCTATGTCGTTCATGGATCAGATGTTAGACCGACTTACAGGTAAGGGTTGGTATTGTTTCCTTGATGGTTATTTGGGATACAATCAGATTTTTTTAGCTCTGGAAGACCAAGAGAAGACCACCTTCACTTGCCCTTATGGGATTTTCGCACTCAAACGGATGCCATTTGGGTTGTGTAATGCTCCAGTGACCTTCTAGCGTTGTATGATGTCGATATTTTTGGTATGGTGGAGGACACTATTGAGGTATTTATGGATGATTTCTCTGTGGTAGGTGACTCTTTTGATCGTTGTCTGGACCATTTGGCTGAGGTGCTTAAACGGTGTGAAAAGTGCAATCTTGTGCTCAATTGGGAGAAGTGCCACTTCATGGTGAAAGAAGGGATAGTTCTGGGTCATCGAATCTCTGAGAAGGTATTGAGGTTGATAGAGCGAAAGTTGAGGTAATAGAAAAGCTTCCACCACCTATCTCTGTTAAAGGTGTTAGAAATTTTCTTGGGCATTTAAGTTTCTATAGAAGGTTCATCAAGGATTTTTCCAAAATTGCACATTCATTGTGCAAACTGCTCGAAAAGGAGTATAAGTTTGATTTTGATGATGCTTATCTGAGAGAATTTGGAGAGTTGAAGGAGAAGTTAGTTACTACACCTATCATTATTCCACCGAATTCGGGATAATTGTTTGAGGTAATGTGTGATGCAAGTGGAGTGGCACTTGGTGTAGTATTGGGACAGAGGCGAGAGATGATTCTTCATCATATTTACTATGCTACCAAAGCTCTAAATGTGGCTCAAAAGAACTATACAGTGACTGAACAAGAGTTTCTTGCTGTGGTTTTTGCATTCGAGAAATTTTGATCTTACTTGCTTAATACTAAGGTCATAGTGCATACTGACCATTCTGCATTGAGGTATTTGATAGCTAAAAAGGATGCAAAACCGAGGTTGATTAGATGGGTGTTGTTGCTGCAAGAGTTTGATTTTGTGGTGAAAGATAGAAATGGGATAGAAAATCAGGTTGCCGATCACTTGTCCAGATTGGAGGAAGAAGCTATGCTCAAGCTTGGTGATAGGGCTGAAATTAATGATGCTTTTCCAGATGAATAGGTATTGGCCGCTTCTCATGATCTGATTCATTGGTTCGCAGACTTTGCTAACTATTTGGCAAGTGATCTGGTGCCATCAGATTTGTCTTTTCACCAAAGGAAAAAGTTTATGTAAGATGTGAAGAAGTTCTTTTTGGATGAGCCTTACTTGTATCGTAATTGTGCTGATGGGATTATTCGTCGTTGTGTACCCAAGGTCGAGATGGTGAGTATACTAGAGGTGTGCCATGCATCGCCTGTTTGTGGACCTCATAGTGGTATTCGAACTGCGCATAAAATTTTGTAGTGTGGGTATTACTGGCCTACCATCCACCAAGATGCTCATTATTTCGCCAAGTCTTGTGACTGTTGCCAAAGAGAAGGAGGAATTTCAAAGAGACAAGAGCTTCCTATGAACCCTATATTAGTGATAGAGTTGTGTGATGTATGGGGCATTGATTTTATGGGTCCATTTGTGAGTTCACATGGGATGAAGTATATTCTTGTTGCAGTTGATTATGTGTCGAAGTGGGTGGAAGCAATTGCGCTACCCAACATTGAAGGTAAAAGTGTCATGCCATTCTTGAAAAAGAATATCTTCTCCAGATTTGGTACACCAAGGGCGATTATCAGCGATGGAGGTTCTCACTTTTGTAATAAGTTGTTCAAGGCGTTCCTTGAGAAATACGGCGTTCGCCACAATGTAGCCACTCCTTACCATCCGCAGTCTAGTAGTCAAGTTGAAGTGTCCAACAGAGAGATCAAGTAGATTTTTGCTAAGACTGTGAATGCTAAAAAAATTGATTGGTCAAAGAAGCTTGATGATGCTCTGTGGGTCTAGCGCACCGTATTCAAGACTCTCATAGGTATGTCCCCCTACCAACTTGTATATGGAAAGTCTTGCCATTTGCCGGTAGAGCTAGCGCATAAGGTTATGTGGGCGCTAAAGAACCTAAATTTGGATTAGGGTGCCGCATCAAATCAGAAAATGAGTGACTTGAATGTGCTTGGTGAGTTTCGCCTAAAAGTTTATGAAAGTTCAGTCTTGTACAAGGAGGAGATGAAAGGATTGAAAAGCGAGAATTTGTTGTGGGTGATCTTGTGCTTCTATTCAACTCTAGGTTGCGCTTGTTTTCGAGAAATCTGAATTCCAAGTGGACCGGGCCATTCTTAGTCACGCAAGTGCTCCCACATGGAGCGTGGAGCTTGAGAACAGTGAAGGAACAAGGTTTAAGGTAAATGGGCAAAGGATCAAGATCTATCTGGGAAACGTGGAAAGTGTGCAAGAAGTTGTTGAGGCCTACTATCTTGATGAAATCTTAGTAATCAAGAGGCTTGCGTTGTGCCGCGACATTAAATCAAGCGCTGCTTGAGAGGCAACTCAAGATATACAATCTAGCCAACCATAGGTTCTTCTTTTCGGTTTAGTAGTTTTCTTTGTTTATTTGCTTTTCTGTATTCCTTTAGATAGGTGCTTTATTTTTGTTTTAGTGTTGGCTAGATATAGCATAGGGTCCGTGTCTAAAAAGTGTCCAGAAAATGTAAAAAGAAAGGCCTAATGGTTGCTACATATGCAGGACTGAAAAGCAAAAATCTGCAGAAAAGGTTTTTTAAATAGGTCTACGGACCCTATCGACGGTCTGTGGTTCATTACACGGACCGTGAATGGCGTCCGTAGATCCCGGTAAGACTTCTAAATTTTCCTACGTATAAAAGTGACCTACAGATCCCATCTAGGGACCGTAGGTCGACCCACGAAACGTAGACGGGGTCTCATGGGTCCAAACTCTAGAACTGCCTGACCCGGACCTCTTGTAAATAAAAAATCCCTTTTTACAAATCATTCCCCACTTCCCATATTTTCCTCCTAACTATTTCTAAACCCCTCAAAATCCTAAAATCCCTCCATATTACCACCATTCCCCCATTACCCCTCAAAATCCCAAAGTCCCTCCATATTACCACCATTCCCCCATTAATCACTCCACATTCATCCTCCCATATTCCCAATTCACTCTCCTCTCTCCCAAATCCCTTAATTCCCAATTTCCCAGAGGTTTCGGTATTCAGGTTCGGTGCGAAAGGCGAGTTAGAAGTTGTTGGAAGTTAAGAGTCATCACACAATCACCCATTTCCTTTGTTGGTAAGGTAATCGACTTTCCCTTCACTTTGAATTCCGGTTCATTGTTGTTATAGAAAGTCAGGAAGTGGATCTTGACCTTGGGTAATTGTTGTATGAACTTGCATGCTAAACTAAAATTAGAAACACCCTTGGGACGATAGATTGTGATTGTGTTGTCTTTGTAATGTGTAAAAATAGTGTAATAAGAGTCTAAATGCAAGTTTTGACTTAGGGTTCCTAGCCTCGTATGCAATACCTGTTGAAAATTGAGTAGTTGGAACCTTTGGGATGGCAAACTAGCATATATTATGTTGTAATACATGATTAGACCTAGCTTGATGGTTGACATAGTCGAAAAATAAATGGTTCAAACAGGAGGCATGATAGGGCACAGACCTGATCCATGAGACCCACCCTGTCTACGGACCGTAAATCAGTCTATGAACCATAGATCAGGTCCGTGGTCTGTGGCACAAAGCAATTTCACTAAGTGTGGAACCACGGAGGTAAACTACGGTCCATAGGTCAATCTACAGACCGTTCTGCACATCCGTGGTTCCCATTAGAGCCCAACGTTTTGGGACTTCTGACCTACGGAGAGGATCCACGGACCGTAGGTCAACCTATGAACCGTAGAAACTCACTGTATGTGGCCACTGAAGCCACTGTCTGTAATTTTTATTTTGTTAATTAATTGTTCTAAGAAAATTTTGAGTGTGTCTTTAGTTCATATTGGAACTAATACTTCCTCCACAGGTACAATGGCCCCGAAGAAAGCTATAGTCATCTAGGGTAGATCAAAATCAATAGCTCCTACCCATCGGCTAATTGACGAGCCGAATATGTCCCCACCACTGGAAGGACATCACCCACAGTACCCAGGGCTACTCGGAATCAAGCTAAGAAGGTGGTCCCCGACGTAGTCACTGCCTCCCAGTCTGATGAGGAGGATACACTGATTGGTTCAGCGGCCCAAGAGTTGGATACATCCTCCTAAGAAGATGTGTTTAGAAATGCTACAGGTCATATATGTAACTAGGTAACCCATCATTTTTAAGCATATGGATAACCATACTATATCTTTCTCAATTGAACCAACGTGATACAAATGGTAAAAATGCAACTTAAAATGCATATAACATAAAAGCCTTTACATACCTTGTGGAGTGGGACGGTCGAATAAAATGAGCTCAATGTAGTCTAGATTTTGATAACTTTAGATCCTTTTCTGTAGATTGCATGTTGACATTTTAGCTACTGTTAACCTTAATTATCGTAAGCATAATATGAATAGCATGATCAAGTGAAAGTGGAAATTGACTTCTTAACTTCGCTCTATCGCACGATCTGGATTAAGAAGGAGGGTAAGTTTTGCTAAATGTCCAAGCAGCCCCCTAATTATAAATATGGCGCGCAATACATTCATAAGTAAGGCTCTACTAGACACAGCTTTGTAGACCCCCTAGGACGAACTGCTCTGATACCACTTTTGTCACACCCCAATCGTAGTGAGGCAGACAAGTACCATATGAACACATGCTTTACAAGCACCTATGATGAGAAAGTAAACTACTACTATGCAGATATATTTACTAATGAAGTTTCACATACAACACATATTGACTGGCTGAACCGATACATGTGACAAGTGAAACTATGAATTCAGATGATAATTTACAATGTCTACAAAGCCTCTACTGGAATCCATGACTGTAACACTATGAAATACGCATAGTAAAGACTCGGAAAAGCCCTGAATCAACCTGGAGCTCACCAACAACTGCTGAGTATCATGTGCTTCAATTGGGGAGATCTACTTGTTAAGTACATGTACCTGCAACATGAAATATAGCGTCCCCAATAAGGGACATCAGTACGGAAGAATGTACTGAATATGTAAGGCATAATACAACCATATGTAAAATGAGAGCTCAAGTGAAACCAAATACCAATAGATAAGGATTAGAGACAACATTTGCTTATACCTGTGGAATTGTGTATGTTACTTTCTTTTCTTTACTTTTCTTTGCATTATAATATTTATAAGACATATGATACAATGACCAGCTAAACAGCGGTAGAAGAGGATGACCCATGCTAGGCATTTTAACCCCTGGGATGCTGTCCTCATAATTCCACAAATTGGGATCGGCCCATGCTAGGATTTCGCCCCTGAGCTGCCACTCTCTTATACCAATTGGGATCGGCCCATGCTAGGCATTCGCCCCTGAGCTGCCACCCTTCTATACCAATTGGGATCGACCCATGCTAGGCATTTTCCCCAGGGATGCCACCCATAATTATACGGATTGCTTCACTTAGATTCTTTAATCTTTTATATTGTTGTTTTGATGTTTATAACTCTTTGGAGATTGTTCTTTTGATGACCATAACTCTTTTGAGATAGCTTTTTGGTGGTCATAATCATTGTTGAGATTTTGAACTATGGACCAGTAGTAGAAGACATATGAATATGGACTTACGATAATAACAATGACATGGGAAGCAAATGTGACATGAATGTGTAATACTTAGGAGCTTATATGACTTAGTAAGCATTTTGACATCTCAAATTGAAGCACATATCAAGTGAAGACATTTAATATTCAGCCAAGAGATTTGAACTATTTATGATTGCCAAATACTCACTAACTAATATCAAATACAAGGTATACATGAACGTGGGACCAAGGGAGAACGTGGGCAGATTCAACTTTAGGACGGATACATATTCCAAGTAAGTACATATAAAATGTACCACAGAGCAAGTAGAGATCTTGTGAGGTAACATTATAGTCTAACACAATGGGAGTAATAACCAATAAAGGGAACATATGAACATGTGAAAGGATGACATATATGATGGAATAGACAATTGAAGCAAGTTGGCAAGATATGGGCAGATTGTATATCCAACATATAAACATATGTACCATGTGTAATCTAGGATCATTTTGATTTATATAAGGGGAATACGTGCCAAGGGTACTTTGACGATATTAGAGTACTCACTTTAATCAGTCACTACCAAGGACACTTAGAAAGCTTACTTTGTAATACAAGTGTTGGATTCATGCCAAAGAAATAGGAAATCGAATAGTCTTACATACCTTATCCTCTGACCAATACAACTATACAACTATCACGATTCAGCCTCCTCTTTTAGGTTTTAATCTACAATATAAGTCATGATAAACTAAAATTAGCAGCTATCACACCGTGAGCCCCGTAAAACAGTAGCTAACATTAACAGATAATGAGCCCATATAGCCCTCAAAATAATGTGTATCACCACACCCTCCTTCTCTGCCTAATACATATATTATATATCCTTTTCCAAGATTACCCGAGCTGCACCAACCACAATACACATAAAACAGCCTCAAATATTCTTTATCATACAACCAATTATTGAACTCACCACCCCCTTGAGGTCTTTTGTGACAGCACACCAATAATTCCTCACTCAAACTCATACATAAGGAGGAAGAAAATGAAGCAGTCACCTTACCTCAATTTCTGTAACTTCTCCTTATAACTTGAATTCCTCTAGAACTTCAACTTCCCTTCACACTTAAACCAAAGAAGAAGAGAAAAGTATCTTAAAAATTAGGGAAAGTGAGCAGTAGCTTGTGGGAACTTCTGCCTGCTATTTATAATTGAGCATGAATAAAATGTTTTCTAGTCTTCCATGGGAGAATTAAGAGAAATCCATAAGTGTTTCTCTTACCTTGGTTTGCAGATATGAGGATTTCTTCAAGAACCCTAGAAGGAACTTTAAGGGCGTTGTTTTAATACTTAAGAGAAAAGAGAGAGAGATCTGGAGTTAATTCTCAACATTGTGTGTTAAAAATGAGTGAGAATAGCAGCCAATATATCTTATATTGAGCTTTCTTCACTTTTAAGAATATCCTCTAGAACCTCCCTTTTTTGGTCCATTTTCAGTCACTAATTGGTCAAGTAGGTGATGCAGCTGCTTATGTACATCAAGCAGCTCAAAAGGTCAAACTAGGTAATGCACCTACTTGCTTTCACTTGGGCTTAAATATATTGGGCCTTGGAAGATTTGGCTGCTGGGCTTTAATTTCATTTTCATTTTATTTAACTTAGTTTGGGCCTCAAGTGAGTCTATTAGCATAGGCCCAAATCTGATCCATAAACCTTGGCCTTTTTAACTAGATCCATATATCTCAAATAGGTGATGCACCTACTTGGTCCTTTGGACTGGTCAATTAGTCAAAGTAGGTGATGCACCTACTTGTCACCTACTAGCTTAGTTAAGTCAAGCAAGCAGCTCACTTATTTTCTTCCATTTTCTAAATATTAATCTCATTTTCTTTTACTTAGCACTTAACTTCCAATTTTAAGTTCAATTACCACCTTACCGTCTCGAGTTTAAATATTTCTTTCTACGTCAACTTAATCGAGTCGCATCAAAATCTATGGTCAGTTCACTTTAAACCTATTCTATTGTCACTAGTTGCATAGGAAACCGAGTGCATAACTATACCACAAGGCAATTTATAAGCTTCATATAAATAGGACTAGTACACGTAAAATACGGGGTGTTACACATTTCAACAAGGATTGGGTACCAATGCTAAACTTAGTACCGCTTTTCATCCTCAAATGGATGGTCAAGTAGAGCGCACCATCCAAACCTTAGAGGATATGTTGAGGGCATGTGTCATTGACTTCAAGTGTAATTGGACGATCATCTACCATTAATTGAATTTGCCTACAACAATAGCTACCATTCTAGTATCGCCATGGCTCCTTTTGAAGCATTATATGGTAGGAGGTGTAGATCTCTGATTGGGTAGTTTGAAGTAGGTGAAATTGCTCTAGTGGGTCCCAAACTAGTTTATGAGGCTTTTGAAAGAGTTTGACTCATTAGGGAAAGATTGAAGACGGCCCAAAGTCGGAAAAAGTCCTATGCCGATATAAGGAAAAGATATCTTGAAATTCAAGTTGGTAATTGGGTCTACTTGAAAATCTCACCTATGAAGGGTATGATGTTGTTCGGTAAGAAGGGGAAGCTTAGTCCTCGGTATGTGAGCCCATACCAAATCTTAAAACATGTTGGCAAGGTTGCCTACGAATTAGACTTGCCAACTGAATTGGCTCAGGTTCACCCGGTGTTTCATGTCTCCATGCTTAAGAAGTGCATTGGGGATCCGGTATCCATCATTCCTTTAGAGGGTTTAGGAGTTGATGAGAGTCTATCCTATGAAGAGGTTCCGATAGAGATTTTGGACCGGCAAGTAAAGAGGTTGAGAAATAAGGAAGTGGCCTCCGTTAAGATTTTATGGAGTAATCACTTAGTTGAGGGTGCTACATGGGAGGCCGAGGCCAATATGAAATCCTATTATCCTCATCTTTTTCCTTCTACTCCTATTCAAGCTTGAGGTAAATAGTTCCTCTTAAGCTTTAAGTGATTTTGGAGTCATGTATATGGTATAAGTTTTCCATGATTTCCTTATGTTGTGCATGTTCTTGTGAGAATTCATGTTTAGCATAAATTGAGTTTTCATGATTTATATTTTCCTCATGTTGATTTGCATTTTTGTATGATGATTGCATTTTTTACTTCATGAGGTGAAATGATGAACATGTTTAATCATGTTTTGATGAAATGACATGTTGGCTCCATATTGTTGTGTTGAGCTTATTTGAGTTGGAGAAGGTAGTTCCTGCCATGTTCATGTAAATTGATGAGTTTCATGCATATTGGTTTGGTAGATGTAGTTCCTACTTCCTTGTGTTGCATTGACCCTGTCTTGTGATGGAGTTGAAGTTTCCTCCCTATGAATAAGTGCATAAAGTGAATAGTGCATTTAAGAGTTTTGCACATTTTTTATGTTTCATGCATAATGGGCTGTTAGTCTAGAGTTTCTAACTTAATTTGGTGTCTAGATCATCATTCGGGGACGAATGTTCCCAAGGGGAGGAGGGGGTAATGTAACACCCCGGAAATCTAATGACCTAAGCTGGAGCCTAACATGTAGTCTAGTGTTCTAAGAAGGGTTAACATGAAGATAAGAATCATAATATGACTTCCCTAACTTCTTACTAAGGTCCTTGTGCCTAAACGTCAAGGCATGACCCCCCAAGGACCAACTAAGGGTCCTTGAGAAGGTCCTTGAATTTCAGCCAAAAAGTTGCTTGAAGGCAGACACCTACGAAAAGGGCACCCAATCCCCGTGTATGAACTCACGCCCCGTAGGTGGGGGTCGTGAGTCAAGACTTAGTCTTCCCCAAACTCACCTGATCTTCCCCCTCTCTGAACCAAATCATGGTTCACCAGTACGTGGCGTCACCCCACCTACGGACCATAGGTGGGGGTTTTGTGGATGGGGTCTGCAAAAGCTGCTTCTAGTTCGGCCAAGGGTCAAACATTTCAATTAATTCTTAATCAATTAATTAAGGATGGGGATGGTTATTATTAGTTATTTTAGACCTATATAAATACTTGTAAATCATTTAGTTCCATTTAACTCCTCACAACTCACAAGACTTAAACTACTACTAACTACCTCTCCTCTCCTAAAAAAATCTCTCTCTAAGACTCCATTGAAGATCAAGGTCAAGGTCAAGCTAGGGGTTCAAGAACCAATATTTATTCTCCAATTTCTTGTGGAAATAAACATAAGGTATGGATGTTTTTCATCCTTGGGTAGCTATCACCCAAGGAGCCCCTTCAAAGTATGTTTTTAAGACTTCAAAAACATAGGGTTTCAATCTAGTCATGGGTCTTCTTCCAAAATGATTGTAATTGTTTAATTATGGTTTATTATGATTGATTATGATGATTTATGGTTGGATTAATGGAGTATTGATGAATTATGATGAAAATCTCCTTTGGACCCATGATTTCCCTTTCTTCCTAAATTGTGAACTAAGGTGTGACTTGATTGATCATGGATGTTTTTCAATTGATTATGTTTACATGTATTATGTTGTTGAATCATTATATCCATCTATCTAATGTGATAATTCTAGAAGTTTGGGTTGATCTTGGTTCCTAGCCTTGAAGGGCAATAACTAGGGTTTGTATATGTTAATGAATGTTGTATATGAACTCATGATTCACCTATGTAGTGTTGATCCTATGACTATTGTATATTGATGGTATTGATGCAAGATCCTTCTCCCCTACATTCCTTACCCTTGATTATGCATGAAAGGTATATTATTATGATAATGTAATTGTGTTGATTGAAAGGCTATTCTCATTAACACCTTGATCATGATGTGAAAGGTTTACTCACATACTAACGATTCTAAGGTTGAAAGGACATTCTCACCTAATGAATCCATGAGCTACCATGATACCATGGTGGTTTGAGTGCTAGTCATTCTTCCATGAACATGAATATAAAGTAAAGACTTAACATGACTGTTAAAGGGAATTAAGCTTAGCACCGAGCGGATAGGATCAAGGGATGGAAAATTTTTACCTCAGTTAGTCCAGGTTTCTAATAGCAATCTCCCTATTCCATAACTATGTGCCCATATAGGTTCTGAGCTAGTGGATCCACCTATAAGCTAAACATGTTCGTTCTACCTTAGGCAACTAGAACACCTCTTTTTGGTGTGGGTTCATGACACCGGATTCCATGTAGCTCACATGGTCTATGTCAGTTAAGGCTATATCTCCCTACATGACAGGAACAAGATTCATGACATGACAAGAACAATAATATGAACTAAGAACAATAACATGAGTTATGTGTTATGATTACTTAAGGGGTTTTACTTAGTGTGAGTGGAGGTATGGGACTTCACTTATCCATTGCACACGTAAGCTTTGAGAGTGATTGTGGTATGTGCTTAATGACATGATGCTTTATGAATTAATGTATGCTTTACATGAACATGAACCATGACTATGAATATAAATATGAACATGAACATGAATGTGAGCTATATCTATGACGTCTTAATGAGCTTTGCTTAGTATGAGTGGGGGTATGGGACTTCACTTGTACATTGCACAAGTAGACTTATAAAGGGGTTATGGTGTGGTTTACTTATGACATGAAGATGTATCGATCTATGTATGCATCATGTGAGTTGAGGTTAAGAATGATGTTCGTTATTACAAGTCATGAATATGAATGTCTCTTTATCTATGAATGTTGACGATGGATGAGGTCAAGGTATGTTATGCATAATGATGGTGACCTAGTGTTTCTTATGATATTATTTGACTATGTGATGACTCTAAATGTGCATGATGGCTTTCAAACTCAATAAATGCATCATTTCAACTAAATGTCCCTTTTATGCATGTTTTAAGGATTTTTGTGCATGGCTTCCATACTTGGTACAATTAATTGTGCTAACACATATTTTCTACATTTTCTTAAAAAGGTAAGCTTTGGTCGTTGAGACGTACTACTTCCTTCAAGTGAAGCTTGGGTTGACTATTCCCTAGGCTTTGTGAGTCCTCAAGTTCGAGGACAAGATGTTATTGTTTCTAGCTTTCATTATACTTTCTATGTTCAATACTATTGACGTAAAGGGCTATGTCCCTAAGACTGTATTCCTATGTTTTAGATGGTGATTGAGACAAGGTCTATACTCTTACGATTTTCTTTTATGAGAAAGACTTCCATTGTAAAAGTTTTAAATTTTCCGCATTATTCTATGTCTTTATGTTATGATTATGCTAAGGGCTTGTATGAGACCCCTTCGTTGTCAAGTACGCCATGTTGCTCCTAGGGGGGTAACCCCGGGTCATGACTGTCACGACCCAAGCCTATGGCCAAGACGTGACATGGCGAATGAGGAACCCGAAGGAACCCCAAACAAGCCTCTCAAACTTGTCATCACACTTCATCGATCGCGGAAGTACATTCAACATTAATTAACGGGAAATAGGGACTAAGGGCAAACCATTTCAAAATGACATCATAGAACAAAAGTCAAGCTCATTTACAA
>JAJOOF010009275.1:0-20687 GCA_029582545.1 Solanum lignicaule
CACTGCGGAGGCGGTAAATTTTATTTGTTTTGAAAAGCAAAAAAATATTAAGGGCAAAAAAATATTAAGGGCAGGTTGGATGGAAGGTGGGGTTGGGTGGGGGCGCCGAGGGGGATTTTTTTTTCCGAAAGACATAGTTTTTTTTGAAAAACAAAAATAAATTAGGGGTGGTTGGGTGGAAGGTGAGGGATGGGGGGGAGGGGGCGGAGGGGGTAAATTTTTATTTTTTTTGAAAGACAAAAAGAAACTCAATTTATAATGGAAAAACATAAAAAAAAATTGGAAAGTGGGGGGGGGGGGGGTAGGGTAGAATTTTTTTTTAAAAAAAACATTAAAAAAATTGGGGGTGGGTGAGTGTAGATGGGGTAGGGGGTGAAGGCGGGGTCACCCCCACCCCCACAACAGTAGGGTGGGCTTAGAAAAATAAAATAAAATAAAATTAGGGATGGGTGAATTGGAGGAAATTTTTTTATGATGGTAGAGGCATAAGTATGACTTGGTATGTGAGGGATTATTTTTAGATTAAAAAAATATGTGGGTTGTTACAAATCCACTTAATTGTGGATGTTTCTCTTAATTTATCCTCAACGTAATGTATGTATTTATTGTATTTATTAAACTTGTACTAATATATTTGGTCAAATGGTGTAAATGGGTGTTTTCCAAATCCTATAAAGGGTAGTCTTTTCACCCTTGTGAAACACACTAGAAGAGATAAAAGAATACTACTCTCTACTCTATACTTTTCATTAGCTTTCTTATTTAGTATTATTGTATTTTGCTATCATTTTACAACACGTTATCAACACGAGTCTCTAACCAATTGAGGCCTACTTAATTCAGGATTATCTTTTTTCCCTAAAAGTTAATCAATTTTCATTTAGAGTCAGGTAAACATTTATATGTTTATAACATCTCTAATAGGACTTGCATAAATCTTTGATCTATAATTGAATTACTGCATATATAACTTGATTTAGGTATTATTATGATAATTTACTAGGCATAATAATCAATACGTTTCAGGTTTATATTGTTATGTTATTTATATTCTACTAACTTATAACTCTAAATTAATTACTAAGTAATATGATAGCATGCTAGCTAAAATAACTCGTAAGTATTTTCATACATTATAATAAGTATATTGGTGTGTCATAAAGAAAAATAATAGTATTATATTAAATATGACTGAAAATCTTACTGAACTTTGGCGTTAATAACTGTTGAAATAGTAATAAATATATTAAAATAATTAGAATATATATTAATTTTACAGTTTCATTCTTTATGAGTTTACATGCTTTTGTAACATTCCATTTTCATGCAAATAATACATTTTATACTAATTCTTAACCATTTGAAACATTAAATTATCTTTTATTATAAATAAATCAAAATCATGTTATTAACTCAACTATTTTATGATAGCATGTTGAATTTGTCAAAGCTTGAATTTGTGGCACTTGACATTTCTGGAAAGAACAATGTCACGCCCCAAACTCGAGGGGCACAACTGACTCCTAATGCCAAAACTCAGGCCCGAGCCGACCCTGCTGAACCATTTTCTACTAGCGCATGGCAGCCACACGCAATCAAGAAAACAAACAAGTATATCTCGGCTTAAAACTAAGCCCTCGCTCGGCAAGGCCCTTGTCAACTGCTCTATAAAAGAAACAACTACTCCCAGGAGATCATATAAATAAATAGTCAACTAGCACAGAAGTCTTGATTGGGCCGTCAAGGCCACCATGATATCTATACCAAAACTAAAAGCAGGTATATATATCAATACAATACATCGAATAGCTCACAAGCTTCAGCAAACCAACAACATAGGCTAGTATGACCATAACGTAGCTATACACCCCACACACTAGTCTGCAAGCCTCTAAGAGTAGTAATGATTAACGGGACAGGGCCCCAGCCTACCCATAAAGATATATACAATAAAAGGTAACAAACCTCCTAACTCTGGCAGCTCCGGAGGAAAGGGGCAAGCCAACCAGATAAAAGTCAATCCTGCTGCTGAAAAGGTCTACTAAGTCGTCTGTCAGGACCTGCAGGCATGAATGCAGCGCCCCAAAGGCAATGGGGTGTCAGTACAAAATAATGTACAGAGTATGAAAGGCAATAGACTATGATGAGGTATCCTGATATACTGGAATAATCTGATAAATAAATCAAGCATAAGATAAGTGTACTAACCTGCTCCTAAATCTAAACTTATCAAAAATAATAAAACAACAACTTAACCAAGCCTCCATAAGCTCGACAGGTACAAACAGCACACAAGACCACCTACTCAGTCCTCCATAAGCCCGGAAGGTGCCAATAAGCCTATGTACCCCTATCGGTAGTCCCATAGCCCCATAGGCAATCACATAGCCCTTTTAGGCATTAATATAGCCCTGTAGGCAGCACATAGCTCTCTTAGGCATCAACATAGCTTATAGACAACTCATAGCCCTCTTAGGCAACAGCATGGCCATGTAGGAAGCACATAGCCTTCTTAGGCGTCAATATATCCCCGTAGGCAACTCATAGCCCTTCTATACATCAATATAGCCCCGTAGGTAACTCATAGCCCTTTTAGGCATCCATATAGCCTTGTAGGCAGAACATAGCCCTTCTAGGCATAGATCACATTCCTGCAACTAACCACAATAGCCCCAAGGGCAACAATAATAATCCAATCGCTAAAAGCGAGCAATTTAGTTATAAGCAACCTATACAAATAGCCTCTAAGTCGTGTCCAATATAGGGACACTACTAATTGAATAAGAATCCCGACAAAGGAGGATTATATCAACTCGAACAGCCAACAATCAACAATCACGGCTACAAGTATATCAAGGATAACAACCTAAATACATTGCTTCTAAGCTTTAAGGAAACATATCGTAAGTAGGGAATAGCCTTAACATACCTTTTTCGCTGAAATCACATGTCCTAATAACTTTAATCACAACCCCCCTTGATACTACAATAAGGCAGGATCATAATTAACACAAAAGAATAGAAAATACAACTAAAATCTGATAAAAGATATGTATTTCCGTCGCAAATTGCTATTTGTGACTTATCAAAGCTAGAGTCGATGAAAGAAGGGTCTTACCTTGATTATAAGTTTGTAATACACCTCAAAACTTTAAAATATGCCCAAACCCCTGCTGTTGAGACACCAAAGTACGATATGCTAGGAAATCGATAAAACAAATTATACCATGTTGACGAGCTCAACGCGTAGAACAACTTCTGTCAAGGACTTAAGTGACGAAAATCAGTAACTTGGCTTGTCCTAGAAGTGAGTTTTGTAGGTTTTATTAGTTTTCTGGTTCTTCACTAAGGAAAATGAAGGAAAAGTGAAGAAAAGTCAAAGAAGATGATATATATAAATTTCCACCGACCTAGGGACCCACCTCACCTGCCTGCTTGCTCAGTCTTGAAAAAATGCGAATATCTCTCCATTCTGAAGTCATATGAACAAACGGGTTTATGCGTTGGAAACTAGACTCGTAGACCTTCGATTGCATAGGTCGTGGGGACCATAACTCTTAATAGATTGGGATAAAAAGTCCGAGACATTTGACCCAAATTTCAGACAAATCTTTAAAATGGAATTTACGGTAACTTTCGCCAACTTTTATTTTTCCACTTACCTAACTTCAAAACTTGAGATACAACACTTGAACACTTAAAATATCACATAACACATCATTCTTAATTTATTACCCACCCTCCTGGTCTTTCCACGAAGATACGAGTCAATTTATACGTTTCGAAAAGTCGAAGTGTTACATTCATCCCCCCTTAGAAACACTCGTCCTCGAATGAAAAATCTGAGTTACGCAGTTCAGTCCTTTGGAGTTGCCAAAATTTAGGCAGTGTATCTTTTGTAGATGTCACTTTCCAAGAACCTGAAATGCAAAATTTCTAACCTAGGCGTCTCACATGATGACATAAATAGCTATAGCTCCATTATAACAGTGCGAGAAGATATACAGCGACAACCACAATAATAATAAGCAATAGTATATATATATATATATATATATAATCAAATAGATATCTTACCTTACTGCCCTAATATAAACTGATATGCCATCATCCTAAGGTATGAAACAAGTGAGGATATTTGGACCTCATGCCATCCTCAGCTTCCCAGGTCACCTCTTCTCTGTTCTTGTTTCTCCACAATACTTTAACCGAAGCCACCTCTTTGGTCCTCAATTGGGACAACCCGAGAAGGGTCTCCTACGCACTTCCGTAGCATCGATACATGGAAAATTGGATGAACAAATTTTAGCCCCGAAGGCAATTCTAACTCATAAGCCACTCGTCCTACTCTTCGAAGAATCTGGTATAACCCAATGAATCTTGGACTAAGCTTTCCCTTTTTGCCAAATCGCATAACACCCTTCATAGGTGAGACTTTTAAGAATACCCATTCATCGACACAAAACTCTAAGTCCCTTCGTCGCACATCTGAGTATGACTTCTGTCGGCTTTGAGCTGTTAGCAACCTCTCCTGAATGAGCTTAACTTGCTCCACTGTATGTTGTACTAAGTCGGGTCCAATCAACCTCGAACCATCCAATGGGGGATCTACATTTTTGCCCATACAAAGCCTCATAAGGTGTTATCCCGATGCTGGAATGATAACTATTATTGTATGCAAACTCTGTAAGAGGCACGTGGTCATCCCAACTTCCCTTGAAGTCTAGCACACACCCCCTGTAACATATCTTCGAGTGTCAAAATTGTGCGCTCAGCCTGGCCATCTGTCTGAGGGTGAAAGGTTGTACTAAGATTAACATGTGTCCCCAGTCCTTTCTGGAAGGACTTCCAGAAGTTGGCGGTGAATTGTGCTCCTCTATGAGAGATAATAGATACTGAGACACCATGTAGTCTAACAATCTCCATAATATAGAGCCTTGCATAGTCTTCGGCCGTAAAAGTAGCCCTGACTGGTAAGAAGTGGGCTGATTTTGTTAGTCTATCAACAATTACCCAAATAGAGTCAAACTTGCTACGCGATCGAGGTAACCCTGTAATAAAATTCATATTAATTACTTCCCACTTCCACAAAGGAATGGCTATCTCCTGAACTAGCCCAGCGGGCTTTTGGTGCTCAACCTTAACCTGTTGGCAGTTAGGACATTGTGCCACAAACTCAGCAGCGTCCTTCTTCATCCCGTGCCACCAATAGATCTCCTTAATATCATGGTACATTTTCGTCGAATCAGGGTGAATAGAATAACATGAATGATATGCCTCTTCCATAATCCGATGCGGAATCCCTGCAACATCTGGAACACACAATCGACCACTATATCTAAGGACTCCATCTCATGCTATATCAAATTCTAAAGTTTGTTGATTCTGAGCCTTGGCTCTAAGCTGCTCTAAGCTAGGATCCTCTTGTTGCCGTGATTTTACTTCTACAACTAGAGATGATACGGCTGTGTACTGAATTGTTACCCCATTATCTTCTGCCTCTAACAATCTGACTCCCAAGCTAGCTAATTGATGAAGGTCTCGCGTTGGCTCACGCTTCTCAACATCTGATAAACTACCCATAGATCTTCGACTGAGGGCATCAGCTACCACATTCGCCTTTTCGGGATGATATAAAATGTCCATATCGTAGTCTTTCAGTAACTCAAGCCATCGACGTTGTCGAAGATTTAACTCCTTCTGTCTAAAGATATATTGAAGGCTTTTATGATCTGTGAAGATGTCAACATGAACTCCATACAAACAGTATTTCCAGATCTTTAGCGTATGCACAACTGCAGCCAACTCTAAATCATGGGTCGGATAGTTCTTCTCATGCTTTCTCAACTACCTTGAAGCATATGCGATAACCTTACCATGTTGCATTAGAACACATCCCAGCCCAACACCAGAAGCATCACAATACACCGCATAGCCTTCTGAACCGTCTAGCAATGCAAGAACTAGTGATGATGTCAACCTCTTCTTCAGCTCCTGGAAACTATGCTCGCAAGCCTCAGTCCATTGGAACTTAGCTGCTTTTTGAGTTAGCTCGTTAATGGGGCTGAAATTAAAGAAAACACCTCTACAAACCTTATATAGTACCCAGCTAACCCTAAGAAACTATGAACCTCAGTCGGAGTCATGGGTCTGGGCTAAGTCTTTACGGTCTCAATCTTTTGTGTATCAACCGCAATGCCTGCATCTGATACAATATGGCCTAAGAAAGCTATAGAGTCCAACCATAACTCGCACTTAGAAAACTTTGCATAAAGTTCTCGATCTCAAAGAACCTGAAGGACTGCTCGCAGATGATTTGCTTGCTTATCTTTTGAACGTGAATACACCAAAATATCATCAATAAATACAATCACAAACAAGTTTAGATACGGCCTAAATATACTATTCATCATGTCCATGAACACTGCCGGGGCATTAGTTAACCCAAAAGACATTACCAAGAACTCAAAGTGTCCATATCTAGTTCTAAAAGCTGTCTTTGGAACATCTTTCTCCCAAACTCGTATCTGGAGGTACCCTGATCTTAAATCAATCTTTGAGAAACACTTAGCACCTTGTAACTGATCAAACAAGTCATCTATCCTCGGAAGGGGATACTTATTCTTTATAGGTTCCTTATTCAGCTGTCGATAATCGATACACATTCTTAGTGAGCCATCTTTCTTCCTTACGAACAACACTGGTGCACCCTAAGGTGAAGCACTAGGCCTAATAAAGCCTTTATCCAGCAAGTCTTTCAGCTGATCCTTTAGCTTAGCAGGAGTCATTCTATAAGGAGGGATAGATATGGGTTGTGTACTTGGTAGAATATCGATAGTAAAATCAATTTCCCGTTATGGAGGGATACCAAGGAGTTCGTTTGGAAATACATCTAGAAACTCATTAACTACCAGAATAGACTGAAGAGTCGGTGGTTCTGCATCTATATCATGATGTGAACAAGATGATAAATACAACCCTTGGTAATCATCCTCCTTGCCTTAAGATAGGAAATAAATCTACCTTTCGGCGTTGCTGTATTGCCTTTCCATTCCCGAACTGCCTATCCTAGAAAGTAGAATCTAACAATCTTTGTCCGGCACTCAACATTAGCATAACAAGACGCTAACCAGTCCATACCCACAATGACATCTAAGTTGACCATCTCTAACTCTACGAGATCTACAGAGGTCTGACGGTCGATAATTTCTACCATGCAACCTCGATAGGCTCTCCTGGCAACAATAGACTCACCAACTGGTGTAGATACAAAAAGGGTCGATATAATGACTCTGCTACTATACATAACCTCCCTTCAATAAATGGAGTAACATAAGACAAAGTAGATCCAGGATCTATCAAAGCATTAACACAATGGGAGCAAACAATCAATGTACCTATCACAACATCTGGTGATGACTCTGAGTCATGTCGACTGGTTAATGAATATGTACGGTTCTGTCCACTACCAGAACTAGATGATCCCTCTCTGCCTCCGCATCTACCTCTACGTGCTGAAGTCTGGAGTCCACGTCCTGTAGACTGTGCTGATGAGGAGGAACCTACTGCTGACCTGGTCGACTGACCTATACCATCTTGACCTATAGTAAGGCAATTTCTCCACTCATGCCCCTCCTGTCCACAAGAATAACAACTTGTGGAACCCTATCTGCACCTCCCGAAATGCATCCTACCGCAAGTAGCGAAATGCGGCGGGGATGTCCTAGCCTGGACTGAACCCCTCTACTGCTACGAGCCTGATGCTCGTGAACCCTCACCTGGGCCTGACTGTTCCTGACGATCAAATCTACTACCCTGGAATTGCTGTGGTGGAGGTCTAGGTTGCCTAATAGAATATCGGGGTCTGGGATCACCCTGAAAATCTCCTTGCGAACCAGCGGGCCTAGCCTTCTTCTGTCTCTCTCTCAAGACCCTCTCACTCGTATACTGTAGATGTCAGCGATCCTCCATGCCTTGTGCAGAGGCCTGAATCCGCGAGATATCTATATTATCATTTAGTGCAGCGGTAGAACAAGCCTCGATATAGTCTGAGTCAATCCCTCCCACAAATCTACGCACCCTGTCATGCATCATATCAACAAATGCTGGTGCATATCTAGCCAATGAATCAAATCTCAGCCCGTACTGTCGGACTCTCATGCCACCCTGTCGGAGGTTCAGAAACTGGTCCACCCGGCTATCCCTAAAATCTCGAGGCAAATAGTGATCTATGAAAGCTTCTGTAAAGCTATCCCAAGTGGGTAGAGATGTATCTTTTACCCTAGATCTCTCCCAACTTTCATACCACAATACTGTAACATCACGCAATCGAAATGCTGCTAACTCAACTGAATCAGTCACTGAGGCATGCATGACTTTGAAGATCCTATGAAGCTGATCAACAAGGTGCTGAGGGTCTTCTCTGCGATCTGTCCCTGTAAACTGTGGAGGATTCAAGGCAATAAATTCACGAACTCTTGAACTTCCAAGCCCTTCATAAGGTCCGGCAACATCTGGCGCAATTGGTTGGCACTGTGCAACTACTAACTGTGCTAACATATACACTGCACTCTTGAAATTTTGATCAGATGGAATAGGAGGAACTAGAGGTAGTACTGCTGGTGGAGCCGGAAGTCCTGTAGCCCTCGGAGGCTCCTGAAGCTGTGGAGAAGCTATAGGGGGTTGAGAAGATGTCTCCCCCTGGGTCTCACTTGTGGTACCTTGCCGGTACACTCGCATGCAGTTGTATCTAGCCCCTGGCTAGTTGTGGTCTGTCTAGTGTCAGTCATCTTTATCTGCATACAAGTATCAACTATAAGCTAGAAACCTCGACCCTTAAGACACCGCTATATACCACGAGGTGAGAAAAAGAAGGATAGTCATTCTAACATGCTCGGTAGCTTCTTGGTTATCGGATGTGGTGCACAACACATTTATAAACAAGACTCTACTAGACATGGCTTGTAGACTCTTTAGGATACGACGTTGCTCTGATACCAAGTTTGTCACGCCCCAAACTCGAGAGGCGCAACTGGCTCCTAATGCCAAAATTGAGGCCCGAGCCAACCCTGCTGAACCATTTGCTACTAGCGCATGACAGCCACACGCAATCAAGAAAACAAACAAGTATATCTCGGCTTAAAACTAATCCCTTCCCTGGTAAGGCCCCTGTCAATTGAACTATAAAAGAAACAACTACTCCCAAGAGATCATATAAATAAATAACCAACTAGCACAGAAGTCCTAATTGGGCCATCGAGGTCACCATGATATCTATACCAAAACTAAAAGCAGGTATATCTCAATACAATACATCAAACAGCTCACAAGCTTCAGCAAACCAATAACATAGGCCAGTATGGCCATAACGTAGCTATACACCCCACACACTAGTCTGCAAGCCTCTAAGAGTAGTAAAGATTAGCGGGACAGGGCCCCAGCCTACCCATAAAGATATATACAACAAAAGGTAACAAACCTCCCAACTCTGGCAGCTCCGGAGGAAAGGGGCAAGCCAACTGGATAAAAGTCAATCCTACTGCTGAAGAGGTCTACTAAGTCGTCTGTCAGGACCTGCATGCATGAATGCAGCGCCCCCAAGGCAATGGGGCATCAGTATAAAATAATGTACAGAGTATGAAAGGCAATAGACTATGATGAGGTATCCTGGTTTACTGGAATAGTCTGAGAAATAAATCAAATATAATATAAGTGTACTAACATGCTCCTAAATCTAAACTTATCAAAAATAATAAAACAACAACCTAACCAAGCCCACATAAGCTCGACAGGTACAAACAGCACACAAGACCACCTACTCAAGCCCCCATAAGCCCGGAAGGTGCCAATCAGCCTATATACTCCTATCGGTAGTCTCCTAGCCCCGTAGGCAGTCACATAGCCCTCTTAGGCATTAATATATCCCCGTAGACAGTCACATAGCCCTCTTAGGCATTAATATAACCCCGTAGGCAGCACATATCTCTCTTAGGCATCAACATAGATTATAGACAACTCATATCCCTCTTATGCAACAACATGGCCATGTAGGAAGCACATAGCCTTCTTAGGCGTCAATATATCCATGTAGGCAACTCATAGCCCTTCTAGGCATCAATATAGCCCCGTAGGCAACTCACAGCCCTTTTAGGCAAAACATAGCCCTGTAGGCAAAACATAGCCCTTCTAGGGATAGATCACATTCCTCTAGCTAACCACAATAGCCCCAAGGGCAACAATAACAATCCAATCGCTAAAAGCGAGCAATTTGGTTATAAGCAACCTATACAAATAGCCTCTAAGTCGTGTCCAACATAGGGACGCTACTAACTGAATAAGAATCCCGACAATGGAGGATTATATCAACTCGAGCAGCCAACAATCAACAATCACGGCTACAAGTATATCAAGGATAGCAACCCAAATACATTGCTTCTAAGCTTTAAGGAAGCATGCCGTAAGTAGAGAATATCTTTAACATACCTTTTTCACTGAATTCACGTGTCCTAATAACTTTAAAAACAACCCCCCTTGATACTACAACAAGGCAGGATCATAATCAACACAAAAGAATAGAAGATACAACTAAAATTCGATAAAAGATATGTATTTCCGTCACAAATTGCTATTTGTGATTTATCAAAGCTAGTGTCGATGAAAGAAAGGTCTTACCTTGATAATAAGTTTGTAATACACCTCAAAACTTTAAAATATGCCCAAACCCCTGTTGTCCAGACACCAAAGTACGATATGCTAGGAAATCGATAAAAAAATTATACCATGTTGACAAGCTCAACGCGTAGAACAACTTTTGTCAATGACTTAAGTCACAAAAATCAGTAACTTGGCTTGTCCTAAAAGTGAGTTTTGTAGGCTTTGTGAGTTTTCTAGTTCATCACTAATGAAAATGAAGGAAGAGTGAAGAAAAGTCGAAGAAGATGATATATATAAATTTCCACCGACCTAGGGACCCACCTCACCTGCCTGCTTGCGCAGTCTTGAAAAAATGCGAATATCTCTCTATTCTGAAGTCGTATGAACAAATGAGTTGATGCGTTGGAAACTACACTCGTAGACCTTTTATTTCATAGGTCGCGGGGACCATAACTTTTAATAGATTAGGAGAAAACGTCCGAGACATTTGATCCAAATTTCAGACAAATCTTTAAAAAGGAATTTACGGTAACTTTCGCCAACTTTTATTTTGCCACTTACCTAACTTCAAAACTTGAGATACAACACTTGAACACTTAAAATATCATATAACACATCATTCTTAATTTATTACCCACCCTCCTGGTCTTTCCACGAAGATACGAGTCAATTTATACGTTTCGAAAAGTCAGGGTGTTAGAAACTATTTGTCATGGGTACTTGATGTTGAAATTCACCTTACTGCTAAGGGTCTGGGTGATAGTATAATCGAAGAAAGTAAAGTATCAAGTCAATATAAAGCGAAAGCTATAATTTTCCTTCGTCATCATATTGATGAAAGCCTGAAGGTTGAATACTTAAGAGTGAAAGATCCACTTGAATTATGGATAGGTTTGAAAGGGAGGTATGACCACCTCAAGGCAACGGTATTGCCAAGGGCTCGTTATGAGTGGATGCACTTACAGTTTCAATATTATAAAATCGTAATTGAGTATAACTCTGTTGTATTTAGAATCACTTTCCAATTAAAATTATGCGGGAAAGTTATTAAAAATGAGGACATGTTGGAAAAGACACTAACTACTTTCCATGCCTCCAATATGATATTACAACAACAGTACCGTGAAAAGGGTTTTAAAAAATACTCTGAATTAATCTCATGCCTTCTGGTGGCTGAATAGATTAATGACTTTTTAATGAAAAATCATGAAATCCATCCCGCTGAAAGTGCTCCATTATCGGAGGCACACGGGGTAGAAGCACAGGACTAGTCTGAAGACAAAATAATCGAGGTCATAATAATGTGCGCGGGAATGACAAAGGCAAAAGACAATATAATAATCATCGAGGTGATGATCATAACAAAAGAGTAAACAATATGGGTTCTCAAAATAATCCTTCTAAAGGAAAGGGCGATCACTGTCATTATTGTGGACTTAAAGGTCCTTGAAAAATGAATGTCGGACACCTGAGCATTTTTTCAGGCTGTATCAAAAAAAAATTAAAAGAAAAGGAAATAAAGGTAGCGCCTCCTCTTCTAATGTCCGAGTAGAGTCACATTTGACTCTCAAAGATGATGCTCATGCAGGGTCTTCTCAAAAATATGATGAGAATGTTAAGGCAAATTTTGCATTGAAAGATGACGCTTTTGATGGGTTCGATGATATTACTCATCTAGAAGTTGAGGACTTTTTTGGGGATCGCAATTGAAGATTAATAATTGAACTGGGAAATGAATAATGTCGTTATGTGTTTTTAATGTCTTACTTGAAGTTCATGTACTTAAATTTTCTTTTGTTAAGTTTCATACTTCTGATTATGTATTTATATTTTTATGAAGATAAATAAAAATTTTCCAGTCTTCAGTTGGATCCAAGATGAGTAATGGAGATATGTGCCTTCTGGACAGTACCACAACTCATACAATACTAAGAGAAAAGAAATATTTCTCTCATTTAATTATGAAAAAGGCATATGTTAATACAATAACTGGTAGTACAAAGTTGATTGAGGGTTCTGGAAGAGCGGGCTTATTACTACCTAGAGGAACATTATTGGTAATTCATAATGCATTGTATTGTAGTAAGTATCAAAGAAACTTGTTAAGTTTTAAGGTTATTCGCCAAAATGGATATCATGTTGAGACTGCAAATGAAGGAAAGGTGGAATATCTTTATATTACTACAATAAATGCGGAGAAGTAAATTGTGCATGAAAAATTGCCTGCACTTTTTTCTGGGTTGTACCATATAAATATTGGTACAGTTGAATCACATACCGTAGTAAACAAAAGGTTTAATGGTTCTAATTATTTTATCATTTAGCATGACTGGTTGGGCCATCCCGGTTATAGTATGATGTGCAAAATAATTGAGAATTCACATGGGCATACTTTGAATAACCAAAATGTTCTTCAATCAAAGAAATTCTCTTGTGCTGCTTGTTCTCAAGGAAAGTTGGTTTTCAAACCATCAATGGCTAAGGTTGGGGTGGAATCCCCTACATTTCTGGAACGAATACATGGTGATATATGTGGACCTATTCACCCTGTATGTGGACTATTTCAATATTATATGATCTTGATAGATGCATCTACAAGATGGTCACATGTGTGCTTATTGTCAACTCGCAATATGACTTTTGTGAGGTTGTTGACTCAAATAATAAGGTTAAAAGCACAATTTTCAGATTATGCAATAAAAACAATTCGTCTTGATAATGCTGGTGAGTTTACATCTCAGGCATTTACTGATTATTGTTTGTCCACTAGAATAACTGTTGAACATCTTGTTGCACATGTTCATACTCGAAATAGTTTAGCAGAGTCATTGATTAATTGTCATCAATTGATAGCTAGAGCATTGTTGATGAGGACAATGTTGCCTGTTACGAATTGGGGGCATGTTATTTTGCATGCAGTGACACTTGTGTGCATAAGTCCAGTCAGTTATCATGACATCTCGCCATTGCAATTGATTTTTGGTCAAGAGCCATACATTTCCCATCTTAGAATCTTTGATTGTGTGGTATATGTTTCAATTTCTCCACCACAACGCACAAATATGGGTCCCCAAAGAAAGTTGGCGATATATGTTTGGTTATGAATCTTGTTCTATTATAAAATATTTAGAACCTAGAACTGGAGATTTATTTACGGCAATGTTTGTTGATTGTCATTTTGATGAATCAGTATACCTAACACTAGGGAGAGAACAAAAGCAGTTGGGAAATGAGATAAATTGGAATTCACTTTTATTGTCGCATTTAGATCCTCAGATAAATCAATGTGAGCAAGAAGTTTAAAAGATAATTTATTTGCAAAATATTGCAAATCAATTGCCGGATGCATTTACTAACCTTCCACGGGTTACTAAATCATATATCCCAGCTGCTAATACTCAAGTTCGAGTTGATGTCTCGATAGAACAAAATGTTTAAGGCAAATGAGTCTGGACCACACTTAAAACGTGGCAGACCAATTGGTTCCAAGGATAAAAATCCCCAGAAAAGGAAAGGAATAAATGGTCAAGATGATTATTATGTGGAGGCAATTGCTCATGAAGAGCTTCGAGACATAATAAATGATGACACCACTGAGGAGGTCCATGTACCTGAAAATAATGAGAATGAAGAAATCTCTATAAACTATGTCTAGACGAGAAAAAGGTGTAATCGAAATAATATTGTGGTGGATAATATTTTTGCCTATAATATTGCAGTTGAAATAATGCAACAAGATGAGGATTTGAAACCAATATCTGTCAATGAATGTAGACAGAGAGATGATTGGTCAAAATGGAAGGAAACAATTCAAACAAAATTAGTTTCACTTGAAAAACGTAAAATTTTTGAACCAATAGTCCGAACATCTGAAGGTGTCAAGCCAGTGGGGTACAAATGGGTTTTTGTGCGACAACGCAATGAAAATAGTAAAGTCGTAAGATATAAAGCACGACTTGTGGCACAAGGATTTTCGCAAAGGCCTGACATTGATTATGAGGAGACATATTCTCCTATGGTAGATGCAATTACCTTCAGGTATCTGATAAATATGACAGTTCATGAAAAGCTTGAAATGCATTTAATGGACGTTGTCACAACCTATTTATATGGCTCACTATACCACAATATTTTTATGAAAATCCCTGAAGCACTCAAAGTGCAACATATAAAAATTCAAAAGAAAGTTGTTCAATAAATCAGAAATCCTTATATGGATTGAAACAATCAGGGCGAATGTGGTATAATCGTCTTAGCGAATATTTGCTAAATGAAGGGTATAATAATGCCCCTATTTGTCCTTGTATTTTTATACGAATGTCAAAATCTAGATTTGTAATAAGATATGTTTATGTTAATGACTTGAACATCATTGGAACTCTTAAAGAGCTTTCAAAAAATGTTGAGTGTTTAAAGAAAGAATTGAAATGAAAGATCTTGATAAGACAGAATTTTTTCTTGGCCTTCAGATTGAACATTTGACAAATAGAATATTTATCCATCAATCAACATATACTAAAAAGATTTTGAAGCGATTTTACATGAATAAATCACACCCATTGAGTACCCCGATGGTTGTGAGATCTCTCGATATAAATAAAGATTCATTCCGACCTCAAGAAAAAATGAAGAGATTCTTGGTGATGAAACACCATATCTTAGTGTTATTGGGGCACTAATGTACCTTACCAACAATAAATATGAGATTGTTTTGTAGTAAGTTTATTGGCGAGATTCAGCTCATGCCCAACAAAAAGATATTGGAAAGGTGTTAAAAATATATTCAGATATCTTCAAGGAACAACTAATATGAGATTGTTGTATTCTAATGCATCTAAGTCAAAATTGATCGGTTATGCAGATGCGGGATATTTTTCTGACCCACATAAAGCTCGATCTCAAACGGGATACTTATTCACATATGGAGGTACAACTATATCATGAAGTTCGATGAAGCAAACAATAGTTGCTACTTCTTAAAATTATGTAGTTATAATAGTCATTCATGAAGCAAGTCGAGAGTGTGTATGGTTGAGATCAATAACTCAACACATTTTGCAATTATGCGATCTTTCTGTGCAAACAAAGATCCAATAATATTGTATGAAGATAATGTTGCTTGCATAGCTCAATTAAAGGAAGGATATATAAAATGAGACCGAACAAAGCATATTTTACCTAAGTTCTTTTTCACGCATGATCTTCAAATAAATGGTGAGATAAATGTTCAACAGATTCGTTCGAGTGATAATCTTGCAAATTTATTCACTAAGACATTGTCAACGTCAACATTTGAGAAGCTAAGATATAAGATTGGTATGCGTCGTCTCCAAGATATCAAATAAATTTTTCATTGGGGGAGTAAAATACGCATTGTACTCTTTTTCCCTTAACCGAGGTTTTGTCCCATTGGGTTTTCCTGGTAAGGTTTTTAATGAGGCAGCACTCAAGGTGTATAACAAGATGTGTGTACTCTTTTTCCTTCACTAGGCTTTTTCCCACTGAATTTTTCCTAGTAAGGTTTTAACAAGGCACATTATCTATAAACATCTAAGGGGAGTGTTACAAATCCACTTAATTGTGGATGTTTATCTTAGTTTATCCCTAACGTAATGTATGTATTTATTGTATTTATTAAACTTGTACTAACGTATTTGGTTAAATGATGTAAACGGGTGTTTTCTAAATCCTATAAAGGGTGGTGTTTTCACCCTTGTGAAACATACTCAAAGAGATAAAAGAATACTTTCTACTCTATACTTTCCATTAGCTTTCGTATTTAGTACTTTGCTCTCATTTTACAACATGGGTTCTATTTTCTCATTTACATTGTTATTTCTCTCTCCTACCTTTACTTAATTTTTATGAATAAAAAGTTGTGTGAGACCTATTCTTCTTATTTTATATTGGTATTCTCTTTCCCTTACATTTTAATCCACAAACGTTCTATTCTACATTTTTTTTAAAAATAATTAATTCTTCTTTCCTATATTTCTTTGATTAATGAATTTTATCTACTCATTCTTTTTATATCATTCATATATTTATCTTTTCCATTTGATAATTAGCAGGTATATTATTTTTTTAAATTACATAAAAATATGGAAGAAAATGAGAATAAAACTTTCACCTACGAACTAAAAGTTTAAGTAGACAATCAACTATACTATTAATATCTCCCATTTGGTATGTGTATTTAAGTCTGATTGATCAATTTTGTCACTTATTAAATTGAACTATTTTATCAATTTGTATATTAATAAACCACACCAAATATATTTTTGGGAAAAAGGTCTGAAAAATACTTCAACTTTGGCCGGTATTGTTATAATAATTTCGGTCAAAGTTCGAATATGTTTCAGACCTGTTTTCCTATATTTTTTTAATAGATTTTTCTATTTTCTCAAATTTCTTGAGTTTGAATATTATAATAAAGTGTATTTGATTTTTTTATGACATGTGGCGCAAATACCCACACTATTTTGTACAATTATTTAATTCAATTCATTGTAAACAATAACAAAAGTGACTCTATACCTAAGGAGACTTGAACCCGAGACCTCTTGATTAAAGATGGAAGGAGTACTTACCACTCTACCACAACCCTTATTGGTAAACAATTATATATATACAAAAATATCAAAGGGTAATGCACAAAAAAATGAAAAAATACATTATATGATAAATATTTGTATATGCAAAATATTTTTGTTTTCCTTTTTTCATAAATTGAATTAGATATAATTGCATGGAAGTGTGACATTTACATCATATTTTGTAAAAAATAAATTAATTTTGGTGTAATACGCAATCAAACTTCTTAAAAAATTGAGAAAATAAAAAAACTTAATTTTATTGATTCGGTTGGTTTAATAAATGTAAAACCTAATCAATCCGATGTATATATATGTACCAAATGGGAAATTTTCATAGCTTAGTTAATTGACTACCTAGACGTTCATCTCGCAGGTTAAATTTCAGTCTTCATTTTATAATTTTCTCCCCGATTTTTCCTTTCCATATTCTTGATATAATGTTTTTTTTAAAATAAAAATAAAATTACAAGCCAATTATCAAATGGAGAAAGATAAATAATATAAGAATAATTGAGTAAATTAAATTCACGATTGAGAAAAACTAATCTGAAATCAACAAAGGTAAAAGAGAGAAAGGTCCCCACGTATCATTCAAACATAGTAAATTTTTATCCATAAAAATTAAGTAAAGGTAAGAGAGAGTAAAATAAAAAAGTAGGGCCCACACATTTTTATTAAAAAATAATTCCTCACACATCATGTTATACTTGTGCCTCCACCACCATAAATTTTTTCGAATTGGAAATAGAGGGGAGTGAGTAGAATAAAAAATTACTTTAAAAATTTAAAATATATAAATTTATTTTTTAATTCTTTCATCAATATGGATAACTCATATCCAATCCGTCCATTAATTATCCGAACCATATATACCAATATGAGCAGATTGGATAATTACTCATTTTTATTTAAATCATTTTAAATTCATCTAAATCCAACCATTTGACACACCTAGCTATGAAGACTAATTAAGTAGTATAAATTTACTTAACTGTGTAATTTTTCCATTTGTTAAGTGACATATAAATAGGAACGGATGGAGCAAAGAGTTTTCTCAATTTTGGGGGGAAATTACATAATTTTCACGTTTTTCAATGAAAGGGTGACAAATACTTTTGAATTTTGATTCAGACTCCAGTTTATGAAATCGAATTGGCCGACCCGACACTCTCAAAGTAATTCAATCTTTTGATCTTCCATCAATGGCGGTGACCAGCAACTCTCTCGTTGCCCTATGACCCTTTGAGGTATGCATCTGAAAGTGTCCCTCTTTTGGTGTTTTAGTTCATGCTCTCCCACAAAAATGTCTTTTCATGGGAAAACAGCACATCCACTAGAGGCAAATTGGGGTTTCTCTTTATATTTTCCTCTTACATATAAATGGAGCTATCTCAACTTTAGAGGCATAACATTCTAGGTCTTACCATTGTTCTATAACTCTTGCCTCTTTAACACGATACATATTCTTCAACTGCATAGTAGTATAGTAGCAGTTTTTCACTTCAGTCATGCTATCTTAGGTTCTATGTGTGGCAAGTGGCTGAGCTGGGATGTTTATTAATATGGGTGCCAAAATATAAAGTAGTAAGCACACAAAAGATGGAAAAAAACCTTGAGCCAGGGTATCTATACAATGTTTTTTTTCCAAAACCATTGCACCAACTCTTTACCTTGTTTTAAGAGGTATCAACATTAATATATACATGTATTGAATCAAAATTTGGTGTATCTATACAATGTGATTTTCCGACGAAGGGGGCAAGGGTAGCTCCCCCCTGTGTGTGGTATCGTTATCTATCATATACAATTCTCTTGGAATATTGAAATTGTGGATTTAGGCACTGTAATGCCATTTAACTTTACCTCCTTAACAAAAAAACAAATGTCATTTAATCTTACCTCAACTTCACTCTTTGTAAGCTTGTAGTGCATATGTTAAGTCTTATGTCTATGCTAAATCCTTGCTTTGTTGAGTGTTTCTCCATTTTTCTATATTCAAGCTTGTGGTGACACCCTCAACAGTTTATCAATTAATACAACTAGTCTATATCTATAAATAGCATAAGCATTGGACCTCATCCTAACTTTTTAATAAATATCTTATGTAATTGTACTTGATCAACATTTGAAGAAGCTGCTGTTGACACAACTAAAAAGTTGAAAGGGGCAATTTCTTTTGCTTTGGTAACTGGAAAAAAGCATCAAACATTATGAAATTGTGGCTATAATGAGGAGGAAAATGTTCATTAGGACCTTTAAATATATTTTTTTTCAATATTATGGTTTCTCTGTTATACTTCAAATATCAAATGACACAATATCACATCTGCTCTCCGAACTGTGCTGGATAGTCACCCATCACACGGCTCTCAAACCCAACCTGTGGTGGATCCTGGGAGACAAAGTCAAACCGCATCGAGATGCTCTTCTCCTGTTTTACGAATTCTACAACTCTCTTTACTGTGCGAGACTATCTCCTTCAATGAAATATAAATAATTTAGAAATATTCAGCTCTTATTTCAAGGTCCTCAGTATAAAAAAAGAAGTAACAAATGATTTTGTTATTGAAATATATGTCTGTTCCTATTGTTTTCGCAGTCCCATTGCTCATACTGATTAGTAGTTTGATGTTGTTTCAAACTTTTGTGCCAACTGGTGTTGGGCCAGTTAACTCATGAGGGATTTTTACCGGTCGTACAAAAAAAGACTGATGTTTCTTTAGATAGAGTGGGGAGGGGGGGTATATAGTGTTTGGATGTTGGTGAAGAAAATGAAATTATTTTAGAAAAAAAGGGTGGGAGGGGGGGGGGGTAGTTAGTGTTTGGATGTTGGTCAAGAAAATGAAGTTATTATAGAAATAGTGTTTGCTAGTCTTAGATGGAAATTTTTGGGTAAGTGAGTTAAGTGTGTATATCATTGTTCCAAGCCTATGACCGTAACTTTTTTTAAAAGTTGGGGAACTTTCAAGTTCTCTAATAAACAACATACCCAGTGAAATCCCACAAATAGGTTCTGAAGAAGGGTAGAGTGTATGCAAACCAGACCTTAACCCTACTTTGTGGAGGTAGAGAGACTACGCCCGAAGGACCCTCGGCTAAGGTGCAACACATCAAAGTAGTTATAGAAAGGAAAAACAACAGTGAAGAAAACATGTTGACTTAAGGAAAACAATGTAGACCATTCAAGAAAGGAACAACAACAACAAAAATAGTGAAATAATCAGAACACATTAAACAATAGATGGTAACAAATATCAAAAGCAAGAAACTACATGAATAAGGTTCATACTATGATAGACACAGTGCTCCAGATCACTACCAAGCTTAATTTCGCTGAAAAGTAAGGCAACACTTCACTACCTATTACCCTAATTCGCGACCTCCAAACCCTTCGATCTAAGGTCATGTCCTTGGTAAGCTAAAGGTATACCATGTCCT
>JAJOOF010009276.1:0-18602 GCA_029582545.1 Solanum lignicaule
GACTTCTCTATAAACATAGTCCCTCTGTCCCTAATTACTAAACTAGTCTTAGGTTATTGAATCATGGGCATTTTGATATCTGAGAAAATGACATCCTAATTCACCAACTATTTTGCTCAAATTAATCCCTAGATTGACTTCTCTATAAACGTACTTCATCTGTCCCTAATTACTTGTCCACTTTTGAATTGACACGCCTATTAAGAAAATAATTAATGACATAATGAATTTACCATTTTATCCCTATTAATTATGAAGTGGATGAAAAGTTTTATATTTTTCAAAATAATTAGTCATTTAATTGAGGGTATAATAGGTAAAAAAAAAATTGTCCTTTCTTGATTTATCAAAATAGACAAGTAATTAAGGATAATTATATAAAAAAAAATGAACAAGTAATTAGAGACGGAGAGTAATTTAACTAGGTTCATTATGTTGATGAATAGTGACATTTATGACTTGACTCAACTACCTTCCTTAAATATTCCCAGGTTCTATGTATCTTTTTGTGCAGCTTTTTCTTTGCCGTTACAGTTTATGCTGACTACTAGTGTAGCCTAGAATTCATCCAAAAGTAATAGTCGCTTCGTTTCAAAAAGAGTGACGTAGTTTGACTTAACATAGAGTTTTAGAAAATAAAGAAGACTTTTGAATCTTATGATTCTAAATTAAAGTTATGTCAAATGCACTAAATTGTCCTTTAATCTTGTGGCCTTAAATATGTCACGTGGAAAGACGAAATTAAAATGTTACCAAAAAAGGAAAGATGTCATTCATTTTTAAAGAGACTAAAAGGAAAGGAGACCATTCTTCTTTAAACGGAGGGAGTACAATAACAATAACATATCAATGTAATCCCCGGATTTAGGGAGGGTGGTATTTACACAGTCTTATCCTTACCTTGTGAAGGTAGAGAGACCCTCAGCTCAAGTAAAACATAATAAAATCAAGTATGAAAGGGTAGATACAACAATGAAACAATCATATTGAACATAATGAAGAAAAGAACAATAGTAACAACACATAATTGATAATACGATAATCGAAGCAAAAGAAACAAGTAATAATAAAATCAAAGAACAAGATAGTATGTGAGTTATAATAATAATACTGATAAAGAAAACTAGACAACGCTCGACTACCTACTAATCTTCTAACCCTAATCCTCAACCTCCATATCTTCCCATCTAGCGTCATGTCTTCAGTAAGTTGTCACCTTTCTAAATACTTCTTTGACCTACATCTACCTCTCCTCGTACCACCAATAATCAACTACTCGCACCACCTCAGTAGCGCGCATCTACTCAAAAACAACAAACAAGAGAAGTAGAAACTTCTCTTCTCCTAGGGAGTTTAAAAAACAGAAGTAAGAACTATCAAAGTACTTTCTTGTCCTATGCTACTTGATTATTTGAATCCATCAAAAGACACCAAAGATGCCATAGTAGAAACAAAAGAAGCTTGTCTTTAGCTCCAAAGGGTGTCCATGTGCTGTTCCCATATTCTAATACATAAATTTACTTCATTTGTTTCTGCTTCTCCAGACCACTTGGTTTAAATATTCTCACTGTCCATAAACATTTACTAAAGAGTTTTACCCAATACAACAACACACACCAATCACATCCATCACTCATAAATGAGCAAACTGTCCGTCTTGGTGTGTTTTTAGAAATGATCCCTTTTAGTGTTTAGGGTTCAAAAAGTATCCGTTTTGATGCCGGACTCCAAATGCCATTACTTCTAAAACTTCCTCCCCTTATAAAACACACAACAAACTCAACTTCTTACCTACATTTCCTTCTTTTTCTCCCCTTTAGTAACATGGTTTCCCTAGAAGGTACTCTTATATCCGAAGAGCCAATGTCTAGTCCCCGAATTTCCTTCTCTTCAGAATTTCTTGATGAGAGAAACTTCATATCCATTACACCAAATGCACAAGCAGAGAAAGAGCGAAAAGAGCAACAAGACAGATCAACGCGTAGTGCAGCTGAATTCGAGTTCCTCTCGAGTAAGTTAACCAATGAAAACATGATCACAGCAGATGAACTGTTCTTCGAGGGTAAGTTACGTCCTTATTGGCAAATGCATTATGCTGAAAAGCTCAATAAAATTAGTTTAAAAGCTGACAAGGAAATTTTGGACAATGCCATGGTCATAAAGAGTAAGGAAGAAACTGCTAGTAGGCCAATAAATTGGTTTATTGATGAAGATCCTTCTCCTAGACCACCAAAATGTACTGTTTTATGGAAAGAGTTGTTGAGATTGAAGCACAAAAGAGCTTCTTCATTATCGCCTTCTTCTTCGACTTCTTCCTCTTCTTCATCTTCATCTTCAAGTTCACTTGCTGATAATGAAAAAAGTAAAGGGCAATCAATCAAAGAGAAACATGTGAAGAGGATTAAGAAAGGAGTAGAGAGGTGTAAATCAGAAACTTTAAGAGTTAGACCTGTGATTCATGTGCCAATTTGTTCACAGGGGAAAAACTCTGCTCTGCCACCTCTGTTTTCTCTTAAGAAAAAAGGAAGAGCAATGGAGAGGTGAAAAATGAACTTTGTCATTGTTGGTCATTGTGTAGAGATGTTCTTACTATTTGATTTGGTTTTTCTTTCTTCTTTTCATGAGTTTAGATTACATGTTTTCGTCGTAGGATCTGATGAATTTACCTTACAATGTTGATGTGTTCATTTCCTGTAATGTATCATGTATGTGAAGCTAATGTTATCTAGTTTCAAGAGTTATTGTAATCTAACATTTTCTAGCTTTTGTTTTCATGCAAAGAAATAGTGAACCAACAAGGCATATGCCTCTTTGAATTTCTTTTGGAATTGTGCAAGTTTATAGTACTCTCTACTTTTTTTGCAATTTCTTGTGCATGTTCTTCATTGATGGTTTCATTGTAGAGGGAACAAAACAAAGTAGTTCACTGACACTTGAGTTGAGTTAGGCTCATAATGTCACATCTTTACATGGTATCAGAGCCAAATGCATATTTGTTTAGGCTTTCGATCCACGTTCCAGTTGGGCCATGGGTGAAGGAGGTGTTAGTGTGGATTATAGTCCAACATTAGTTGGAGAATGAACTGGCGATTTACTTATATGAACTTTTGGACAATCTTCTCCCCAAGAGCTAGTTTTTGGATTGAGTTAGGTGCAAGTGTCATATCTTTACGACAATCAACATAAAAGCTCTTGCATCACTTCAATAATAAACAAGTTACAAACATGTTTATACAATTGAGTTTTCAGTATATATGAATCAAAAACATAACTTTTTGAGTTACCTTGAATGACTGTACATACAGCTATGGACACACAAAAAAATTACAGCAAAATTCCATTTTACTAAACTACTTGGGCAGACAATGTGCTGGCAAACCATTTTGAATAGTTAGTCTTGGTGAGTGTATTCTGGAGTTCCAAAATAATAAGCTTTGAAGATTTTTCTTTTCACCAAAAATTCAAAAATATTGAGAAAAAGGAACTGGAGGTTCTGAAATCTAATGTCGAAAACTGCATATTTTATACTCCTCAATGTCCAAAGTAGCAAGGACAATCTCCTCATATAGGGGGCTGTGACAACAATGGATTCCCAGGAGTGGTCCTACAATTAAAGCAACAGAGCAATTTGATTGATATTCGAACAAAAAGCAAAAGGCAAAAGCAACGAAAAGCTTATCGCTAATGAATGATTCATTACCTGAGATTCAACGTTGGTTTTCCGAGAAGATTGCTTGGTATCTGGCCAGATAAATTATTGTTCTGCAAGAAGCTGCAACAAAAATAATAATGTGTCATTTAACTTTACCTCAGCATATGAGCATATACAACAGCAAGAAAGTTCCTCGATCGCATTTGATATCATTAATATATCTCTATTATGGTCTCTTAGAAAAGAAAAACATAACGAGTGCTTGTGAAATGAAATTCTATGAGCAAAGTTATGTCTAAAGCAGTTAAGGATGCTCAAGGTAATGACTTTAGAACATTAGCTTTTCATACAATAGCTTCTATGAGCTCTGATCAAATGAGTGATTTGTAGTGGAAGCTCTATTAAATGAGTATTATCGCGTGGGCTCTAATGGTGATTTCGCTCGATAGAGATCCTGTTGCTGAAGCGAACAAGAATAATTTGAGCTATGTACAGCTGTGGTAAGCTAGCTCATTGCTTTCTTTGTTTAACAACTATCATTCAACCTAACAGCCTCACCACTTGCATCCCGAAACTAGAACTACTATCGGTTAAACTCTGTGATCCTATTTCTCATGTACCTCATAAATTTTGCAGTAGTCTAAATATTAGAACTAGGTGGCAGATGAATACAAAGGTCGATAAGTACATCTCTCATTTACCATGAGTTTGGATAGTAGTCCTTTCTCGGCGCCTAGACATATTTTCAAGCAGTACCTTTTTGCTTGTTATTCCTTTGAGCTATCTCTAGTTCCTTTTCCAACTTGAGCAATTGATCTATAAAATTACAGTATGTGCAGGCGGAAAGTTCATCTCACTTGAAAGTGATAAAAACCCCGATTTGACAGTTGAATTCTCACATTAAAGAGATCAATGGCTGCTCTACCATCCATCAATTTAAGTATCTGACACAAACTTTCCTAAAACCTGCTTCAACTTTTTTGAAAATGATCTCTATACCAAGAGAAAACTACTTAAGAGACACTATTTGAGGTACTTAGTTAATTCCGTGCTGCATAGCCACATCCACCTGTCTGTTGATCCAGCTATCCTAATTCCCTTGCTTAGCATGTGCCTAATGACGCTGTGTACCACCACCACCCACTTTCCGATAGAGAAAAGATCTAGCAAATCCGTTGAGGTGGTTATAGAAACTGTGCTTATACTAGTTAGCGTCATAGGGCTACTATACTTGAGAAAAAGTGTACTTATAATACATCATAGGGAAACTATGATTGTGTAAAACAGAAGTGTTGCAGATTACTAATTGAAATCTATGCAAACTTAGGGGCCAAAGTCCATTATGTATCATACTCATTTTGTTTTATTATGGAAAGACGAACTTACATTTCATTAAGGCTCATAATATTTCCAAGAGAAGGTGGAATTTCTCCACTAAGCTGATTGTCTTCCAAGTGTCTGAAATAAAAGACGAGAGTATTAGGAATAGACACACTTAATTACACAAGTTTTTTTTTTCCCGACTTTTTCACAAAAGCTTGGGCTATAATTAGAAAGTGCATTATTGCAACAGCAATTTTGAAGAAGAACAAAAGAAACCAAAGGTTTTACTTACAGAGTCTCCAGGATACTCAATGAGCTCAAATCTGGGATAGATCCCGTCAAATTATTATCCGCAAGCCATCTGTGATAAGTACGAGACTTTTAAGAAATCTATTTGCATCCATCAATATATGAGCACCAAGAAACTAATATTCACTTACATGCCATTCAATGCTGTCAATCTGGCAATGCTAGGTGAAATTGATCCAGAAAGACCCATGCTTGTTAGGTTTCTGCAGACAAAGGAGAAAGGAACACAAGTTAACAGGTTGGCCAATCGTAATTTGGGTTGGGGTAAGGTAAGGTATTCATTTTTCCCATTTTTCTTATTCATGAGGCGGGTGGCGTGGGAGAGTTTGAGGTCAATGGAGTAAGAGACATCTGAACTCACAAAGAAGTAACACGAATTCGTGATCCTCCAGCACATGTAACTCCAGTCCATGGGTATTGAGGGGGTAAACATGGATCACCATTCCAATCTGGGGGAGGATTCTTGAAGCTCTCCTTCAATTTTTCCAGAGCTATCACTACAGTAAGAAATATATCACATTGATGTAGCAGAGGTAATTAATCAACAGAAAATGAGGTAAAAACTAATCCTAGAGGACTGCTCATGCTAATCCAAGTGCTATATTAGAAGCAAGAAGAGCAGATTACCGTCTCGAGTATGAGTTTTTCCTCCGAGGGGCAACACTTCAAAAACCTCTCCTGCATTAATCAACGGACCAACACTTGATCCAATCACCGGAGTTAAAGTTATCTTTGTAATACCAGACAGAGGCCACTGACTTGCAAACACAACCATGCCAGCCGGAGCAACATTAAGGTTGGGATAAAACAATATATCATTTATGCTTATGTTGAAAGTTCTTCCTGAGAGTGAATTTTGATCATCAGCAAAGTAAAGAGCTATGTAATACGTTGCGTTTGGGAGAGGTGCTGGAGGCCATAATAACTCCATAGCTTCAGGCTTAGGTACTGTTAACCGTGTCCGAAATACTTTTGCCGGGGGGTGATTCCAGATACCAGAAACAGAAACATGACTGAAACTTTCTGCAGGAGAATGTTGTCCATAGGGCTCCCAGTAACGATCAAATTCATCGTCAGGATATCTGGCAGGTTAAAATGCTTGAAGTTATGATAAACATAACCAAAAGAAACACGTTTGTTTAAACATGGATGATATAATCAGATACTAATTCCTCTAACTACCACTATAAAACTAGTAACCAAATAGACTCGAGTATATTTGCATTCAGACAGCTTAGCAACTATGTATATTAAGGGTGGTAATTTTCTTGCTTTAGATATGCTTGAGAACAATTTTCAGGAACACGCTCAAAAAGATATGCTCACAAAGGCTGTTATCTGGTTAGTACAAAGAGCATAACTCATGCCTAGCCATTTTTCTGTCTTCCTTGTAATAAATTTAGGAGAAACGCGAATAGGATAGATTCTGCTGCAGTTCATAACCTATTCCAAATGAGCACTAGAAAGAACTTAGCCTCAAAGGTTTCAATTCACATTGTGATCAAAAGAGTTGTTCAGACTAGTTAAACCAAATTACAGCAGATTCTAAATTGAAAGTTGAAAGAACTTCTAAAATCTTAAAGTTCAGGCGCAAGTCGATGATCAATAGGGATTGAAATACATAAATTGCTAATCATTTCAACACCTGAATTGGGATTCAGTTCTACATAAACTGTAAATGTATTTGAATTGCATAGCGAAATTCAGGAATCATAATCAGAACTTAAAAATACCAACTTAATCAAATCAAAAGCAATCTTTTTTAGTCAAAGCTAACAACTTTAGGTCCAGATAGGTGAACAAACTTACTTGATAATTGATCCATTGTTCCCAAAACTGCTCCTTGTAATCAAAGTCAATCCATAAACATTAAAATCTGTAGAATTATACAACGAATCCGACACCAAAACAAGCTCCAAAGCAGATATAAAAGGGTCAGAATCCGTTAAACTATTAGCAGCCAAACACACACTCATAGTCTTCCCTACAGCCTTAAAAAAACCTTCATAATATGAAGACATTCCCTTCCAATAATCCTCAGTTGTATTCACTGGACTCCAAAAAGTCCCATCAACAATCTGATCAAACACAGGAGGATTCAAATTCCCATTAACCCCACCATAGAAATACGTCGTCCTGACCAAGTACTTCCCTCCACGATAAACAGGAACCTCATAACAGAATTTCTTGAAAACATTGTTCTTCAATGGAAATGTATGGACAGTAGAGAGAGTAAAATCAAGAACATCAACAGTAAGATTCTTGGGTTTTCCTGCTGATACATAACCAGAATCCGACACCCAATTCTGCTCATTAACTACAGAATCAACTACAGCACCACAATCAATCAAAACACCTGAAAAAAACAAGAAAAGTTGAAATCTTGAAAAAAAGATCAAATTTTTGAAAAGGGGTTAATGAAATGGGGAAAAGGGGTTTACCTCTTAGGGATTGAGAAACAGAAGGGAAGATAAAAAGGGAGAGAAGGAAGGAGAAATAGAAGAAAGACATGGTTAATGATGATAATTGAAGAAACAGAGAGTCATGTGATGATTTTGAGAAGGAAAAAAAAGGTTGATTTTAGGTGGAGTGGAGTTGAATGAGTCGTTTGGGTGAGTTAAGGAAGAAAAGAATAGAAAATTTGGAGAAAGAGAGGTGAAGTTGGTGAAGAGGAAAGAATCAAAGTTGGATTAATGCCATTGTTTTTTTGGGAGAAGGGACGCGGGAATGAACCAGGTCAGCCTGCTTCACTTTGCTGCCATTTGCGGAGTAGCTAATTCTTTTTCTTAAAAAAATGATAATTAAAATTTTGTTTCTAAATTGAAAGAGAGAGAAAAAGAGTTATGAATATGATAATGTATTAATGGTAGGACTATATCACTCTTAATTAGAAATTTGGCGTTTAAGCGTTAGATATAGAGAACACCATGTGTGGAGTGCCACCTTCACCAGTAGTACATAACTCGAACTTAGTCGAAACTTCAATATAAACACCTATCTTGGACGAGCAAACACACACACAAAAAAATGTAAACTACAAAACATTTTTGAATTCAAAAAAAATAAGTTAAATATTTAGCTATCGTTTGGCCTAAATTTTGAAATTAAAACTTGAAAATTTGAATTTTTAAAATTAGAGTTGTATTTGTATTATGTATTTTATTTGAAAATTTTAAAGTTTTGTGAATGGTGTCTAAAAAAAGGATAAGACACAAGTAGCCTTCTAGATTATGATCGAAATTCCAGATATACACCTTAACTAAACTAAGGTCGTAGTACCCTCCAAATCTATTATTTTTGTAATTTTGTACATCTTTTTTGGCTTAGGTGGCATCCAAACATCTCCACATAAGTCAAAATGTGTATAAAATTACAAAAAAAAAAAAAAATGAGTTCAAGGGTAATAGGACCTTAGTTTAGTTAAGGTGTATCCCTGAGATTTCGCTCATAGTCTAGGGTTACTTGTACCTTATCCCGTCCAAAAAATCTAAAAATTGACTCAAATTTCATGGTTAAATAAATATTTGAAGATAAAATTTTCAAAATCTACTCTCAACATTTTTTTATCAGACATTGGCTTAGATACTTTAATGAACTCCTCGTATTTTAATTTGTTTGTCCTACTTTACTTTTAGTCAATTTAAAAAAGAATGCATCTTTCTTTTCATTTGTAACTTTTAATTTTAACTTTCCACAAGACATGTTTAAAATAAGATTAAAGGACATTAGTTACATTTTACTTATTTTTAGTTTAAGATCACAAATTTAAAAAGTTCTCTTTATTCTTTTAAACTTCATATCAAATTAAAATCAGACAATTAAATTGAAATCGAGAAAATAGTAAATAAGACTATTGTTTGACTTTTTCTGGCAGGTGATATGGTTCGTGCGTGACGAGATGGGAACTTGGAAGATATAATACTACGTACCTACTATATAGATAAGCACTTCAATTCTAAAATACTCAAAAATCTAAAGAAAATAAACATCAAGAAGTTCCTAGTGTTTAAACAAGTTGATGTAATTATTGGTTAAATCTTTTTAACATATTATAAATAAACACAAAATAACGTATATTAATCTTTTTACCAAATTATGAATAAGCAAAAACACAACTCATAATATCTCAAAAAGATTTGAAGCAACCTTAAACACTACATTGTAAAATTTCACCTTCCTATTTATGGATTTGAGTTAATTGGAAGCACGACGAGCAAATAAAATCATAATTTTGTCTGTCCTTTTTAAATTATTATATTTTCTCGTGTAACAAGTCAAGGTTTTTGCAATATAAAAAATTAGCATAATATATGAACGTACTTTTTAATTTGGTTCAATTGATATGTATATTTTTCATTTTTAATTGTGCACAGACACATACTTAAATTTATGTAAATTATATAAGTGAAAACACACATTTTACATGGCTTTATACAAATTAATTTAACGTAAATTATCACATAAGACACCATATAAAATACATAAATCTATTTGTTCAACTTTATCAAGTTCAAATATAAACTCATAAATATCAACTAAACGATAAGTCCTTTATTTATTTATGCCCAAATAATTGTCAAAGGAACCTAGACCAAATCGCCCATCAGAGCTTATGCCACGTGTGATCTTTTGTAATGAGGTAGTTTGGTGTCTTGTTCTTTGATCGTTTCTTTATTATTTTAAATTAATTATTTTTTTGGGCATTTATATTTAATAGATTTAATTTTTTTTTCTGGGTCTAACGGGTCGTCCTCGGCCCAATTCTTAATGATAGCGGATCAGGTGAGGTTGGACTTTTGAACCTCACTTCTAAATGGGCTGAAAGAACTTTAGCTAAAGGCCAAATTACGCGGATAAGCAAACATATACTAATTAATTAGTTAACATAATTATGGTTTGAATTAATTAGGGCTCACAACTTAATTTTAGCTGTAATTACGTCGCTTATACATATACAAATACAAATTATACACACACATATATACAATTATATGACAGATGTACAAATAAAATTGCTTTACTAGCAGGAGTATTGCACAAATAGGATATTTTGGTGTCATTATCTAAACTTTGATTCCATATATTTTGTTTATTTGCAAAAACAAATTCACAGCAAGCCAAATTTTTGTAACAAAATCTTGGTTAATCATCAAAAAATTAAATTGACAAACAAAAGTTAACTTGTTACCATAATCCACCAAGATTTTTGGCTAAAACTTGATATATCACCAAAATTTTGGTTACAAATTTTGGCAATTTCAAAATGATAGTAAAATTTGTTTTATTATAAATCCGATCAAATCACAAGAATTGATCGTAAAATTCTGATGGATTGCTATAATATATTGTGTAAGAATTTATCAATGTGTTTACATTAAAATTAATTTAAATCAACTGTAAATAACTCTAAATTCGATATACAATCTTCTAATATCAATCTCATTAATTTCAATTTTTAGACTAAAAATAATAATTCTAAAGATCTTTACTTGGTGGCCCCAAATTGTTGTGCATCATATTTTAAAATGGAATCCCCAATAAAAATGGAGGAGCATGTTTAATTCAATTGGCGAAAAAAAGACATCTACAATTTAGAAAGTATTTGATAAAATTCATGTATTTATATACATCACTGTTTTTTTGTTTAAAAAATAAAATAAAAATCACTTTAACTATGAACTTAACAGATCAATTTTGGTGCCTTGGCAGAAAATATATTTAAATGATATTTTATCACCCATTACACATTAGGCGTATTTAGGATTTTGAGGTAATAGATGCACAATTACGAAAAAATAGATTTAAGATATAAATTTGATCGATTTGATATTCAGGTTCTTATCACTAAAAATCGATAAAATTATAAAATCAACTTAACCGGTTGATTGTATGTTATATCAACCGGTATTATTAATTTCAATACACACATTTTATTTAATTATATATATAAAAAAATTATAGTGATAAGAAACTTAATTAGGAATTTTCAATGTGACGAACTTGAAATCTATCTATATAATGTGCTATCAATAACCACTTAGAAAAATTTACCCAATTTTAGAAAGAAAAATAAAATTAGATAGATATAAGATTCAAATTTCTAACCTCACTTAGAGATATACATCAGATCATCATTAAATTTTATGATACTTCGAATGTGAGTTCATGAACCTATATTTACATGTTTTTTTTTTAAAACATAACACTACTATATATAATTTCGAGAGAAATGTATAAATTTACGTGAACTCGATGACCCCCGCATAAGCCCCGCCATCACCAGCAACCTAGAATTTTCATTTTCTAGATATTAAAATAAACATTCCAAAATTCAATAAGATTTTCTAATACGAATTAGGATTAAAAATCACAAAAACATAATAAGTGAAAATGAAACGACGGAATAAACTAGAACGCTATCATCTCTTAATGCCAATAAATGAAAAAAAAAAATGACAATAAAGAGACGTTAGATAAATAGCTGAATTTGTCATAATGAACATTGAAAACCTTTAAGGCAATTGTCTGCTGAAATGTAAATGCAAACAATAAAAAAATAATATTTTTGTTGAAATATTAAAATAATTATTTTTTCAAACATAATCTCTAGAAGGTTTTTGAAATATCAGACAGTAGATATTTCAACCCTTCCATTTTTTTTCTTTTTTCCATTATTGAGAGGATAATAACAGAAATTTTATTAACCATCCATTTATTTTGGATTTTAATTCTACACCTTGACAATATATAATTTTAAACAATCAAATTATTTAAAATGAAATAAAAAAAAGTTATGTGATCACGATCTACGTTATATATATCTACTAATCAATGTAGCTTGCCGAAAGTCACAAATTGGTTGCCTAATTAATTACTCCCTCAGTGGAATATTAACTGGTCATCTTTTTTAAAATATATGTTTCAAATTACTTGATTACTTAATAAATTAAGATAAAATTAATTTTTTTTTCTATTTTACCCCTATAATTAATATTCATCATCATGTTTAATGTTCACATAATTTCTCTCTAGAGCTTAAACAAAATCAAAGTTCACATAATTTATCTTTTCAAAGAGTTTATTAAATACTTAATTACTCTTTTGTAATTTTGCCCTCACTCTACTTATAATAGAATTGTTTAATAACAAGTATACACACGAATAACAAAAACAACTTATAAAGTGAGAATATCAATTCAATGTGAAGATCAAACAAAATAATGGAGTGACAAGTTATAATTAATCTGCCAAATTTAAAGATCCAAAAAATTCATTTGAATTTTTTTGGAAGAAAGAACTGTTTCACCATAAATTGATATTAAAATAAATGTACATAAGCTCCAATGATACCTTTTGTATGTCTTGTGCCATCATAAATTATCTTGATATCCATCAATATGGATAAAAGATAAATTAGTCAAATTAATCATCTTATTTATAATTTCTTAAGTACCATGTAAAATGAAAAGTGATCAGTTAATATGGGATGAAAAGAGCAGCTTTTAAAAAAACTACTCCCTCTGTTCCTAATTACTTGTGCACTTTTCCTTTTTTAGTTGTCCATAATTACTTGTCCATTTTGACAAAACAAGAAAGAACAAAATATTTTTACCTATTATACCCTCAATTAATTACTTTGAAAAATGCAGAACTTCTTAAAAATTTTAAGTTTTCACTTCATAATTAATAGGGCTAAAATGGTAAACTCACTATGTCAATAATTATTTTCTTAATAGGTGTGTCAATTCAAGAATAGATAAATAATTAGGGACAGAGAGAGTACTTCCTTTTATTTCATATTAGTTGATCTTTATACTAAAAATTAATTGTGATGTATCAATTTATATGATGTATTTTTTTAAATTTATTCTAAGAAAAATATTTTTTTATATTCCAAAAAAGAAATAACTTAATTTTAAATATGTTATTTTACTTTATAAATGATTTACAATCAAACACATGCCTCTTATTAAAACTGTTGTAAGTTTTAAAAGTTTTTCTTTTTAAATTTCGTATTCACTAGCATAAATTGAGACGAAAAAAGTATTAAATAAAGTAAATATTGTTCTCACTTTTATTCCCCCTCCCTCCAAATTCAATCTCTAAAATTCTAGAAGCTTGCCAAAGTCATGCTCCAACACTTAATTGGGTCACAACGTGCTGAGAAACAAGACAACCAAATCCCATTATATAAACCAAACTTTCTTTACTCAAATCAACTTCCATACCATACCTTATCTTCTAATTCTCTCTACAATAATTTTTTTCCATGGCTACTTCAAATGACAACAACAATGAAGATTTCACTCAAATCGATTGTTGGTACAGAATCTATAAGGATGGTCGAGTTGAACGTCTCTATGACACACTTGGTGTAGCATACGTACCCCCATCACTTGAAGATCCAGCCATTGGTGTCTCCTCTAAAGATGTTACAATTTCACCACATGTTTCTGCTAGACTCTACCTTCCAAAAAACACAAACAATTCTACCCAAAAACTTCCCATTATAGTGTATTACCATGGTGGTGCACTAGTTCTTGGATCTGCTTTTTTTAACACGTACCATAATTATCTCAATGTCTTGGTTTCTGAATCCAACGCAATCGCGATTTCAGTAGAGTATCGGTTAGCTCCTGAACATGACGTGACCACAATATACGAAGATTCTTGGTCTGCACTTCAATGGGTCGCATCACATGCTAATGAAAAAAAATTCACTGGTGATAACGAAGACCAGTGGATAAAAAACTACCGAGATTTTAATAGATTGACTATAATTGGAGACAGTGCTGGTGGGAATATAGTTTATCATATGGGGATGAGAGCAGGAAGAGAAGGTGGTATTAATGAAAAGGTAGCTATTAATGGTTCGATTCTTGTTTGTCCTTACTTTGTGGTTCCAATTGAGAATATTGAAGAAAGTGGAGCGTACAAAAAATGGATTATTATTAGTTCACCATCAGAAGCTGGGCCACATAGTCCATTGATTAATCCACTTGCTGAGAATGCTCCTAGTTTGTCTCAGTTAGGTTGTTCTAGGATGTTGTTGTGTTTTTTACGGAAAAAGATGTGTATATTCCAAAAGAAATAGGGATTCGTTTCGCTGAAGGCGTAAAGAAAAGTGGTTGGAAAGGGGATTTGGAGTTTATTGTAGTTGAAGATGAAGTTCATTGCTTTCAACTAAATAATCCTAATACAGAAAAATCTCAAGATTTGATCAAGCGTTTTGCTTCTTTTATCCAACTTGAGTAATTTTAAATGTTACTTTAGATATTAGTGGACTATATGTAGCTCAGCTTCTTCTGATGGTGAGCTAATAATAATTCAATTCTTGTACGCTCCACTTTGTTCAATGTTTTCAATTGGAACCAAAAAGTAAGGGACTAACAAAAATCTGCATATAATTATTGCAATTAGTGGCATACACCTATTTTTAAGACTGTCAATAATTCAATAATGAAACTAATAATTTGCTCCGAATTTAAAATTGTCTTCAATACTTCACTCTAAAATTATTGATAGTTTCAAAATGATCTAAATAAAATAATCAAAATTTAGAATGTTCTTTAAATATTCTCCTAAATCTATAATACTCCATATGGCCACAACTGAAATAAGTTGGATCCAAATATAGAGTGTTTCAAATTGTTGCTTTCACCCTGTTTAATTATTCTATGATAATAATCATATAATCTACCACAACGACATTCCAAAATTTAAAAGAAAAAAAATTCTAGAACTTTGTAGAGTTTCTTCATTTAATTATGCTTATGTGACATGAAGACTAAAGAAATACCGCTGCATTTTTTTTCTGCAGATTGTGATTGGATTATAATTTATCAAATAACTGGTCGGACATGCAACTTCAAGCAAGTGAAATGAAAATTGTGATAGGGAGAATTAAAAAGAAGTACCAGAAGCATTTCAAAAAGGAGATTGTTGGGGAGCAATTGTTTACCATACTTGGAAAAGTTAGAAATTAGACTACTTTCAAACATCAAAGTGTGCAAGTTGACAATTTTAACAATGATAAAGCACTACAGAAAAAAGAGTCAATTTGCGGGAGCTAAAATTATAAATAACGAGGTTTAGAACCCCACAATTTGTTGTTACAAGGGTTTCAAAATTTCCTGCAGCAACCACACAATAGATAAATAGTAGGAGTTCTAACCACAACAATATTTTTTTGGGCAAATAATTTTATTTCATTTTGTGGGAGTTTATAACCTCAAGAATTAATTTTTAGTACTTCATTTTTGTTTTGGTCATAACCTCCACAATATTTTTGATGAAATTTTAATATTTAATTCGCATTGTAGTTTATATAAAACTAAGCTACAACTATACTTCAAGCTAATTTTATAGTACTTAAATCAATACATTCATAATTAAATAACATGACATTAACATGAATATAATGGGGGAGGTTATGTAAGTGAAAGGTTACAAATATAATGGTTATAAAGGTGGAGGTTATGGTTATCTACATAATGGAGGAAAGTAATGGAGTAAATTTTTGATGTAGTGGACATCCACAATATATTATTTTATAACACTCCCCCTTGGATGTCCATAGATAATATGCCTCGTTAAAACCTTACTAGGAAAAAACCCCGTGGGAAAACATCCTAGTGAAGGAAAAAGAGTACACATACCTTTTAATACACTTTGAATATTTGCCTCGTTAAAAACCTTACCAGGAAAACCCAATTGGGATAAAACCATGGTTAAGGAAAAGAGTACAACGCGTATTTTCCTCCCCCCGATAAAAACTTTACTTGATATCTCGAAAACAATGCATTCCAATCTGGTATCACAACTTCTCAAATATTGATGTTGGCAATCTTTAGTGAATAAGTTTACAAGATTATCACTTGAATGGATCTTTGAACGTCTATCTCACCATTTTGTTGAAGATCATGTGTGAAAAAGACTTTTGGTGAAATATACTTTGTCCGATCTTCCTTGATTGTATCCTCCCTTCAATTGAGCTATATATCATTTTTGTATATGGTGGCTGGAATATCCTTTTCAAAAGAAAACCACATATTTTCTGAATATGATAGATCATGATTCCAACCAAACACACTCCCGACTTTATTCATAGATCAATATTATTTCTGCATGATTTGAAGAAGTGGTTATTAATGTGATTCTTTGAATTTCCAAGATATCGTTGTGTCTCCATATGTAAATAATAGTCCATTTGCGATTGAGCTTTATGCAGATCAAATAAATATTCTGCATCTACATAATCAAATCATTTCTGACTCGGGGATTGATCATTTCAATTTTATTGAAGCTCGTCTTTTCTTCTGAAAGAAAATCACACATCTTCTATGTGGTGAGTCACTTGCTTTGTTAGTATCTTGTCATAACTTGAATGATACTATGACAATCTTTTCACATAACTTTCATTATGTATATCAAATAATCTTCTAGCATTTGCATAACCATCAATCTGTAAGTACACCAATTGCACTAATACATGACATTTTAAATCATTTTCATGAGATCAAAAAGATTCTTTCTCTGTGTTAAGCAGTCTCAAAACCATTGGGTACTCAATGGAATTGCTTTAAGACCTTTTAAATCCTTCAAGGATTTTCATATAACTTTCGTCGTCTAGTTAGACATAATAATCATTCATTATGCATATTCAAGTATTTCATCCATTGCCAGACTGAAACAAGTCTTATTGCATGCACCACTGGAGAATGTATCTCCATTTAATAATGTCAAATTTTTTGTGAAAATCCTTTATGCCCCAAGGCACAAACCGCACATTATATCATACAATTATATTTTCTCACAATGATTCATTTGTACCACACTGATATTATATTTTGATCCATGAACTATAAGATCAAAAACATCACTTTTCTAAGTGAAACAAAATATACTTGAATAGTGCCAATAATTTATCTGTCCACACTATATGATAGATTTGAATTTAAGATCCTCGTAACTATTTATAGCATTGAGTGCTACTTCATATCAAAGATACCGTCAACGGTCATTTTGATATCGATTCCAATAAAACATAACTTATCGAGATCTCTTCATTTTTCATCATTTTCAGGTACCTGAACCTTTGCCAAGGTTTTATGAAGTGTTATGTCATAGTGCTCTTTCAAATCACATATCTCATTATCATGACCATTTTGATAATTTGCTCCTCTTCTTCCTCAAGGAGTTTTACGTTTGGAATCGATTGGTCTATCACGCTTCTGGCGTACCATAGACTCTGTCCTTTAAGGACTATTTATTGGAGCATTTGCAGCTTAATTAATTAAAATATTGGGTCAGCAAATACATCTGGCAAATTATTTGCAACATTTTGCAAATGAATTATCTCTTGAACTTCAAGTTCACAATTTTTTTAACGAGGATCTAGATAATTCACCTCACACATAATTTTCAGCTGCTAAACATATCTCCCCCTAATGTTAGGAAATCTAACATTTACCCCCAACCTCATTTGGGGATCCATCTTTGTGCGTGGTGGAGCAATAAAATCATATGTGCACGCATCAAATTTTTAGATGGAAATTATTTGGTTCCTGACACTGAACCAATTGTGATGGGAGAACCTTGTTGCCTTGATGCATACACGTTAAATAAACTCATCTCATACCAAATTTTATTTGAGAGATTTGTTCTCATAATCAATGGTCTAGCTATAATTGGAGGCAAACAATTTCTGCTAAACCAACTAGTATTATCAACATAATTTTATAGTTTGGAACTGTAGCGACCCTTCCGAAATAATATAAGCCAATAACTCACGAGATTTTTATGCATATACTGTCCTCGCACTAGTAAAAATGATATAAAAAGAATATTACCAATTTTCGAGCACCCAAACTAGGTGGTTCATGCTTCATACAATCATTCAAAATTAGTGGTAAATTTAATATATTACAAGACTTGGGATTACACACCCTAAAAGAACAAAACATATAGCCATACTTACATTACAATCCATGGTGACATAATCAGATTAGCCCTTAAAATTTCATGTAAATATACAACACATAGATCATGTATAAGTCCCAAGGTTTATACAAAATATAGATGCCTATATGCAAATATGATCTTCATTAAAGCTCTCAAAATATCCATCTCCAATGGCCCGCTTCATGCCTCCTCTCGATCATTCCCTACGATAGAAACAACTATCGCTAAGCATATAGCTTAGAGGTGTAAAAACTAAAGGTTCGGAGCCCTCAGATTCACCAAGCTACCTTTCTCAAGTCATGAGCAGCACAATTGAAACATAATAAATAAATCAAACAATATATAAAGAGTATCA
>JAJOOF010009277.1:0-19058 GCA_029582545.1 Solanum lignicaule
TTGTTCTATGTGTAGAGTCGGCTAAGATGGATCTTTCAAGTAAATGAAATTATCTTATCTTTTACTATCTTCCTTTATTCAATTTCTTATAAGTAAGATAGAGTCACAAAAAAAAATGGTTATAGAAAAAAATATTATATAATAAAATACATACAGATCTCTCGTGCATGATCTTTTACCTTTTATTTCTTACTTATCGTATAATTAGTTTTAATTGTTAACACTCCTACGAATTAGCTATTCAACCATGTGGATCATAGTTAAGGAAACTTAATGGATTGCAACAAAATTGGCTGAAGTAGAGAGAAAATGTGACAGGTTTGAAAAGAAAGCCATGGTTTTAAAGCTACTAAAGGAACATCCAAGATAAAAAAAAAATGACACACAACTTCGGCATTTTTATCAAAATAATCCTAACACTCTTGCATGAGACACAGGTATCCATAAACTAGTCACTGAAAAGAACAGCTGCTCCATTTCATAAATATCAAAAAGGGAAGGGAAGTACTTCCCTTTCCCGGAGAATAACGAGGTACACCATTAGATATTCTAAGGAAGCATAGTTATATACATGATAGGATAGAGATGTTTCACTAGTATTGCTTATACAAGGAAGCATGTTCACTTCAAGGCTTCAAAAAATGACTATTCATGAACCAATTAATTTTTAAGTATTTCACGTTCATAAAGCAAGATATCCTAGTCAAACAAGCACAGCCCCTGCTCTACGTCTTTCAACTGCACCCTTTTCAGCAGTCATTACAACCCCACCCCCACCCAAAAAAAAAAAATGAGATCCCCAAAAAGGAAAAAAGAAGAAGAGCAGTATTCAATTCCTAATCCACTTCTATTTTCAAAGAAGAAATTATCCCAGATAACCAGCTAACAAACTGACAATGAAATATCATTGCTTAATTGATGTGATTAAATTCCATTTCAGGAATTGCTCAACTTCAATATCTTCTTTGTTGTTTAACCTTGAACATGTTATTTGGGCTTTTATCCTTAGAAAGTTAAGAAGAACCACCAACTTTTTTTGATTCTTCTCTCTTCATAACTATCTCCAATCTCAATTCAAAGAGTACTGCTTTCTTCAACATGAATTTAAGCAACGATTTCTCCAGACAAGTGTGAATAACATCTACTGTGCTTGTGACTTCTATACCAGTTAAGGTGAAGCAGAAAACTTCTATTTCTTGATTCACTTTCTTGTTTACTTGGGTGTTAAATTTATATTAGTATCAATCCAAACAACAAATTTCAAATTTTGACAGTCATTAAATTGCTTTCAGATGACTTGAATCATACCGAAGTTTGGTATTCATTCTTAAGCATTTTACATGAGCGCACTTTTTACTTTATCCAAACACTATTGCGCAATTCTTAATTTGTATGATCGCAAAACTCAGATTACAGTTCTAAAGTTGAATCCTGGATGAACAAACTATGTAAAACAATTCATTTTTCTGCTCAAATTGAATCCTGACTTAAGAACAATGGGGAAGAACCATTCAAAGTGCAGAAAGACATGGTTACTGGCTAAAAAAGTATCTATATTCTTAACCACATGTTTTCTGACATTGCTTTCGTCAAGTTTTAATTATATTTCTGTCAACAAGTAAAAAAAAACTAGTAGCAATGAAGTCTTCATTATAGACAAACTGACATGGACTTCGTAACTTACTCTGATCTAGAAGGACCAAGTGACATGAGTGTCTGGAAAATGGCTTCAGAAGTTCCATCGACTACGCCAACAGCCATTATCGCGGGGTGATCATCCCACTGCAAAACATAGAACAAGTTCAGCAGCATTAGATGCATATATTTACTGTCATAGGAGCTGGAGACATCACTTACCTTTCCAAGAGATTCCCTATCTTTAGCTTCCTTAAAGAGCCTAAGACCTGCATGCACAAGCGATTCAAGACAATTGGCAAAAAGAATTATGAAAGGAGAGGAGACAGACCACTTGACTATCAAAGAAACAACATACTATCAAATACAAACGAACCATTCAAGGATGCATATATAAAGCCAATCATGTTTTTATTCGCCAAAAACTAATATTACATTAAGGCGAATAAAGCATGACTTGAACGTATAGTTAAAAGAAACTATAAACTGAGACCCTCAAGAAGAAAACTAAATTGCAGAATATACTTCATCAATCCACATTAAATAGTTCCAAAATTTCCTAGCAGATGTGAATAGGTCTACGAAGTAGGAATTACAAATATGATTTCAGCCGTCTCAAAACACAACTATAAAATCAAAACCTACCATTCTCACAACCAAAGATAGTCCAAGGTGAGGGTGCAACAACATCAGACGTCATAGCATCTGTAACTGAGGATGAACAGACAGTCCAATCAATCGAATTCAGACGATAAGACTTGTTGGAACAATTTAACCTGCGTGCAAAACAAAAACGGAAAAAAATTGTAATAATGACAATTAAGTCTTGTCATGGAGCTTAATTGGAAACATTTTTTAGAAAGGTAATACTTAATTGGAACCATTTTGCACAATGAGAAAAGAAACCGACACTGTCCCTTGAAGTAACTTATATTCCTATGTTCCATGATATGACACTCTTCCTTTTGTTGTTTGTTCCAAGAAAATTGACACCTTTCTATTTATAGAAACTATTTAGCTTTAAACATTCCAATGATTTATAGCCATAAATATGTCATGGCATGCTTAAGGTACTTTTTTTATGTGCCAAAAGTCTTTCTTTCTTTCTTGAACTTCGTGTTCGGTCAAACACCACCATATAAAATGAAAAGCAGCGAATTACATATATGTTATATCCTGAGCAAAGTAAAAGGGTAATGCACCAACTAATATGTACCTCAAAGGCTGTGAACCACTGCTTGAAAAATCAACTTCATTTCCTCTGATCACGTCTGCCTAAATTTACTCATTATTGTGAGTTACCAACGAGGAACAATATAACAGCTCATATTGACCAGTATGTACCTTTAAAGCTGCTTCCTGAACTGCCTGGATCCACCTTGCAGCTTCCTCAGGACTGCTTGCTCCTAACTGTCGTTCATAGATTTCATTTATTCACCTGTTGCCCAGAAAAACAAAAACTAAATGGAGGGGGATGATTTCCTACCTTCAGCTGATCATTATGATTTGAGGTGTTATAAAGTGTGAAAATGAAAAAGACCTGGAAAATTAAAGAAGCAAGTTTCAGCAGAAAGTCTCAGTAAAGAAACAAGTGCATTTAATCAGAATGATATAGTGAGAGCAAACATCGTCTCCGCCATGAAGTGAAACAGGGATTAAGATCATACTTTTCTTTGAATGCTCTCTCTGCCATTGTCTGTGACACGAATGCAGGAATCAACAACTGCACTTCTAATAGGATCCTAACAAAAGAGTCACACAACACATTGCAATGAGTCCGGGGAATATGGCAAACGTGTAATTCCAAGAAGTGAAAGGCAGAAGAACTTCATAAACAGACATATCTCCCACTGAAGGACCTCAAAACCCTTTAATATCAAAGTAAACGCACATGAATAAGAGCCTACCACTTACAATACAACTAATTACAGAAACACAACAAATTACTGAATATTAGTTTATTACTTAACCAATTCACACAAACTTCCAGATATCTCCCAATCAATAAGCAGTCAGGTGCTGATCAACGTGTGAAGTGCAAAGCACTCAACTCCCAAGGAGCACACTGATGACTAGTAAAGGGATACACCTACTGATCAAGATCTATGTGCACAGTTGAGTCCTAGGTATATTTTTTCAGATAAGTAGTGAGGACGAGGTATCTTCAGCACATGGATTAAGCAATCCAGGATTATTCTCTAGAAAATCAACCATAGTAACCATACATTTGGGCTCCAAACATGTGGGCTAAGTTGCTCGGACTCTTCACTTTTGGTGACGCATTTGTGTCGACACGACGTGGGTGTGGGTATGGACAACAGATTTTGGGTACTTTGACCAAATCGACGGAAAAACTAGGGACAGATACAATGATATGATTTATGTAATCAAAACAAAAGCTAAGGTGAAATTGAAGAAAATGAAATGTCTTGTATATAGAAAATTTCTATGTCAGTCTTTTTCCTTATTTCTCCTTTTGATCAACATTTTCTCTTTGGAATACCATGTAAGTTTTCCACATAATTTAGACATTTACCTCTATTTTTAGATATTTGAATTATTTCTAGTTGAATCTCCACACTTGTATCCGTAACTAGATCCATACCCCCGAATCTTAAAAGTTAGATCATAAGGATCCGACCTCCTATCGGACACCCGCACCGGAGTCCGATCAACTTAGTATGTGAGTACCTTCAGCTCATAGGCCGTGGGAATTTGTAATTCCTCACTAATCAAGTAAAGTGATCACTTAGGAAATAATATCCAACATGAGGATCTGCTGGCAATCAAGGAGGAAGTATTTGAAAGAGTGTGAACCAACAGTATGAATATCAGCATAGATCGACATAAATGCAAGAGTTTCTCTGAGATCCTATTTCTTTACCGAAAAGGTAAAATTTTAGCATGTTCAATGTGTATCAAACTTAAGAAACCAAATTCTAAGTTATTCCCAGAGGCGAATTTAGGATTTCTAGTACATGGGTGCACTACCACAAAAAGGAGAAAAAATGCATTAAGTGAGAACTAATCCCTATTCGTCTTGGTAAATAACTCAATTTTCAACCAAGTGCACCATTCAGCCATTTTGGAGCACGGGTGCCAACAGTTAATATTATACCAATTTTAGAAAATTTGTCCACAAAATATCTATTTTGCGAAAAGACCATGGGTTCACGTGCCCCATAATCTCCCCTAAAAATTAACCCCTGATTCCAAACAACGATCAAGGATGTGGAATGAGGATATAGAGGCCAAAATCTTAAGTTACAAGATTTCGTGTTGAGGCAATGAGAACTTAGCAACAGGATGTTTTGAGTTAGTTTGCAAACATCCTTTACTATACAAACCTCATCCAACTTCAAGCAAATCCTTTGAGAATCAAAACAAATAAAGTAATAAACTATATCTTTTGGGTGCAGAAAACAAGGGCAGCCCGTGCACAAAGCATCCCGTTTTGGCATAGTTCGTGGGATGTGATGTAGACAGCCTATCCTAACACAAGCATTAGTGGCTGCTTCTACTACTCAAACCCATGACTTAAAGATCACACAGACAACTTTACCGTTGCTCCAAGGCTCCAACTAAACTGAAATATATCCTCCAATTTTCCACAACATGCAACTCATAGAAACTGCAAATCTCGTTAGTATAAGCTTAAGAAACAACACAACCAACTTGGAATGGAAAATCAAATTATAAATATGGATCAGAACTTTGTTCTTCATCAAACAATTCCCAAATCACAAATTACCGGCAACTACTTAACAAAATAGTTAAACCAATTTCACTGACCCAACACCACCATTTTACAAAATACTCAAATATATGAACACCCATATTATAATTATACCTCATTTTCAGGAACTGGTACAGATTTATAGCTCTTAAGATACTGATCCTGAAGAATAAAGTACCGCTTTCGTGAATACTGAAGTCCAAACCGATTTGAACGAATTAGATATAACCACCCTTCCATCCTACTATGATCATTCTGTGAAACACCCATATTCATTCAAAAACACCGATGACCCACCTCTCCAATTCCCCTAAAAACCCAATTTCCTCTATCACTTTCCAGTTGTTACACAATAAATTTCTCTGAATTTAAACACACCCTTTACAGAAACAGAACCAAAAAAAGTGGAAAAAAAAGAAATAAACTCTGACCCCCAAAGAAAACTCTTCAATGGGGTATCAGAGATGAACTGTTACTTCGTTTCTGTGAGTAAATAGAGATTTTTTTTTTCTGGTTTTTTCAATTTTTGTCTGTGAAGAAGAAGTAGAAAAGGTAAAGAAAAAAATGGAAACTGTATTTTTTTTTGTGTATACGTGAGACAAAAGTTGGCTGGCAAATGATGTAAGCATGTTATTTGACTATTTTACCCTTTTGGTTTTTTTTTTCCTTCCAAAAAAGGTGAGATTGGTAGTTAAAAGAATCTAAAAAGTTAAAAATTAAAGTAAGTACATATATTGGAAATCGTGTATGACAATAATCACAAATTTAAAATATATTTATTATTATTATAATGTGACGAGGAGATACACGGATGATTCAGTATAGAGGTGTAATAGGTTAACTATTAATAGATACAATTTTAGTTTATCGAGGGCATGTTCTTAGATAAGAAGTTGTGAAGGATATGGATTAGGATAGAATATTGTTGATTATGAGGAATGCATTGTCTTGTTGTTCGTCTAGACGAGTAGTCGTAGTGTTATTTTTGTAGTTTCTTGTCCTTTGATTTTTGTTACCTTTTTTTTTTGTATTGCAATTATCATATCTTGTCTTGTTGCTATCGGTTTATTTTGTTATTATCTATTATTTCTTATTCTTCTATTACTTTTTTTTGGACTGCTTTGAACTGTTGTTTCTTGAGCAAAGAATCCTTCTCAGATTTCATTTTGTGAGATAATATTGAATATTATTATTCCACTAATTTTTTCTTTATTACTCACATGGTATTGAAATTTATTGATCCAATTAATTTATATTTCTTCTGTGTAAGAATCAAGAAGAATACCATAGTGTATATTATCAACAGACTATATAGTATTAATCTACGAGACACGAAACTTCGTCAATGATGGACTGAAGATTTAGAAACAAACTCTAAAGTCCAAAGTCTTTAGATCAAGCAAGACTAAAACGTAATACATAAAATGCAAGCTTGACATGTATTTTAACAAAATAACAAAGAATATGATTAAATGAATAATTTTTTTTTTTTTTTAATTCAAAATTTTAAATTTAAACCTGAATATGAATACGGTTGAAAACTCAAAGAAAGTGTGGTACCTTGAGTCATATATTGCTCTAGACGTGGGATTGAAATCCTATATTGATTGTTCAAAGAAGAGATCCCAAAATAAAATAAAATAAAATAAAGCAATTGTTAAGTTTAATATTCAAGGAATATATGTTGGATTAGTCAACTCAAGTCCAAATTATTTAGACTAACTCAAGAATATAAATATAATAAAATAATAACTGATATGCATTACTCAAGTCCAAATTGTTTATTCGAAAAATTGTTGCAAAACTAAAATAAAATATAGACCAAAAGGAGAATACTTTATTGATAAATATCTCTTTTTTGTATTTTATTTTTATCGATCTTTAGATGATATCATTTAACTAGACACGAAATTTTAAAAAAATAATAATTTATAATTTAAATCAAATCTTAAATATTTGTATAACTATAAGTTATTCAATTTAAATTAAAGTTAGATTTTAAAATTAATTTATTTTTAAATATAAAACATCCAAATTAATTAATTAATTAATTAAAGCTAGTGGTGCAAAGGTGACCATGCAAAACTCAGTGGGTCAAGTCTTTAATTAAAAAATTTAGTGGAAAAAGTAGATTATATATATTTTTTAAAATTGCTAAAGTGCCACCATAAAGAGATAAACACCAAAGGCTCCATTAGGATTCAAAGTTTTGGAGTTATTATTTGAAATAATTGTTTATTAAGTTGATTTCATTATATTTATATTAAATTTAAAATACAGAATTTCAAATTTCATAAATAATTTTAACGAGTTTCTGTAAAGAATCTAGTCACTTAAAATTTTTTAGCATTATTTTCATACTTGAAGTCAAACTTTTAAATATCATTTCTCAATTTGAATCTTAAGTTTTTCTTTTCAAATATCAATCAAATTTGAATTAAATTTGTACCATACTTGGTCGAGGATATTAGGTAAAACTAAAATAAAGTTATATATACTATAATTATTAATTATCCCACTTGCTCAAAGTTGGCAAATATAATTTTGAGTTTGCAATCATCATTACTAATAAGCAAAATATTGTATTTGTAAAATTGGAGTATTAATTAATTAGCAAAAAGAATAATAACATAATTGTTATACTAGTGTCTAAAATATAATTGAGAGAAAGTTCTGGTCCTAGTTGCTATTTGTCTACTTAAAGTATTGAAGTATTTTTATAATAACGGTGGTAAAATTTAAAATTCAATATCTTTATCTACTTTTATATTATATTGAAATGAATAAATATCTTATGTAAGAACTTAAACTAATAGAGAAAAAATAAATAAGTGATATTCACATGTTTTATCGAGACAAATTCTTACTTTGAACGTCTAAATAAAATTTACGATCAAATATAAATGAATTGTCTACTCATTTGTTGAACAAAGTAGGTGGGACCATCACGTAAATTCCAACTCTATAAAGCACTTTTTCTTTTGCAACTTTTCCTCTTTGAGTGATGCTTTTTCTTCACTAAGCATCATGTTATTGATTATTATTTTCTCCGTTTTCAAAAAAAAAAAAAAATTTCAATTTGAACATAAAATTATATTTTAAAGAAAAATATGAGAAAGATCGATTAAATGAAATAATTTTTACGTGTTTTTTTTGGTGGTCCTGGTGATAACGATGATGGTGATGGTGATTGGAGAATGGTCTTAAATGATATTTTTGAGAGTCTAGTGAATTAATTGGTATGATGATGTTTGATTTAAATTAAGGAAAACCGATGGTAGTTGAGAAAATTCAAATTAAATTTATTGATTGATTTTATTTTTCTTAATTACCATCTAATCATTAATCTAAGTCAATCACTTCATTCTCTAAATACAATACCACTTCATTCCGACAACAACATAGAAAAAAAAACTTACAAAAATCATCTTACTCAAGCATCAATTTTTGTCACACCTTCATCTTTTATCACTCATAATTTTATTTATATCATAAGAGCATCGGTCATCAACCATTATAACCATATTTTGCTACAATAGCGTGCGACTAGGTTCGTTTCACCATTAGAATATTGATATAGAGATCTATCACTATTTATGATCTAAGAAGGACCGGTTTTGAAACTATGTTGATGGAGTTTCAGTAGAGATAAAAATTTGACTTGGTGATCTTCTTAATTACGATATACCAAATATTAGATAAGAAATAATTTTAATATTATTAATACGATATATTTAGTACTCCTTCCGTTAATTCTCACTTATCCACTACGTATATTATTTTGGGATGTCCAACAATATTTGTCCAATTTTATAAAATTAATGAATATGATTTATCATTTTGTGTCTATTTTACCCTTACAATCGAATACTTATAATTGAATGACTTGTAATTAATAAGAGTAATATAAAAAGTTACTCCTTTATTTATTATTTTAAAAAAAATACTAAATTAATTATAAATAAATAAAAATGGACATAAAAAATACTATTCATATATACTCTATTAAACGACCCCTTATATTATATGCCCTTGTCCCAAAAAAAAAGTGAAAGTAATTGTAAGGTCTTTATCGATGTTGAAGTGCTAAATCATTAAAAAACGAATATTATAGATACTTTATAATTCAAGTCTAATCAACAAATGCTTATGCTTTATCTACAATTTATACAATATATTTTTGTTTAATCTAAATAACTATATACATCAATTTAATTTTGTCAATTGGTGGTTCAGCTAAGTATACAAGTCATTGAAAATGAAAGAAATTAAAAGAGCGTTATTTATGACTATTAGTTTGGGACTACTTTATGACAGGGAATAAAGTGTTATATATATTATTATAAGTGTCAAATCAACTCGTTGAATTGATTTGAATCATATAAGTGTGCATCGATTGATTTGATTTGATTTTATATATTATTAATTTAATTTATCGGTTTTTAGTTTTTAATATGATAAATCAATAAGATAACTTTTATCGATTTTTATCTTTAACGGTTCAATTTTTGATTTAACTAATAAAAAAATGTTTATAAAATAAATATATAACTTTTCTAATAAATTTGACATGACAAGACAATAATATAACTTTACAAATGCTCATAAAGACAAAAACATAACATGACCATTAACTTGATGTCAGCTGACAACTATGACCTTTAACTTTGGGTGTGCACAAGTAGACACTTAAACTTGTATCACATTCGTCCTACATGACGCCCTACATGCCCATTTTGTGTCCTACGCGACGTACTATGTATATTATGTCATGTAGGACAAATGTGTCTACTTGTTTAATTTTATATAAATTTAACTGTTTACTTGTGCATACTCAAAGTTGATGGTCATATTTGTCCATTGAAGTCAAGTTAAGGGTCGTGTTTATGTATTATTCCTAAAGACAAATATGCCATCGAACTTTGAAAAAAAGGCTCATCTATTTTATCCGTTAAAAATTTAGCTCATCTATGCTATTTTCATTTGAGAAAAGACTCATTTATGTCATTATTTGTAAACTAAAAGTATTTCCCGTTTTGCAAACTAATAAATAAACAATTCACTCAAATTTAAATAAATTGAACAAATTATATTTTTGTGAGCAAAAATTGGTCAGGAATCTACGTGCTGACAAATTTGTTGTATTCTTTATTAAACGTCAGCAGCCATTTAAATGCTTTGGAAACTGAAAAGTTGACTAACCTATCAACCGTTTATTTTGTAAAGAATATTTGAAATAATATTATATAAAATATAATTTTAAAAGTAAAAAATAAATTACAAAATAAAAAAACTATTCTGTAAATTTAGGTAACGTAATTTGAATTAGTCATTTCTTGTTAGGTTGGAACTTGGAATTGGCAACAAACACGGAGATAATATCATTGATTCGGAGATTTTTGATTTTGACGTTGTCATTTAATTTGTTCATTTGTTCATGTTTATTTTTTAAAATAAATTGTGCTTCTGTAATTATTTCAGTATAATTTTAGATATTAAAATTTGAAATTAGTCTTGATAAAGTTTGATTTGGGTATGAAGTTTCATATAGTTGAAATTCAGACATATATAACTTCAGTTATTTTATGTTTAAATGTTTATGAGCATGACTAATGTTCAAAGAAAATGGTTGAAATCATAAAAAAAAACGATTGAACTTCAATCATATATAACTGAAATTCAAACAAAAATGATTGAAGTCCAACCATTTTTATCTACCTTTAAACATAAATACATGAACTTCACTTAGATATGACGTAAAATTTCAAGACAATAGGGGCATATCTAGAGAAAGTGGTGTAACAAAGAATTTTTTGTAATCACTTTTGTGTACATGTAAGATGTAACAAAATACAATCTAGCAAATGACCAAATATTTGAACAAATTAAAGGAGTAGGGTATTTTATGAATCAAAATCATTTACATCAATCTAGTGGAATATGATGTCTCTGAATTTAAAAATAAAAAGTTACTTGATCTCGAAAAACATCTTCATTTTAACCCTAAAATTTAAACAAGGGAGTTGTTTTCTTTAACTTGTCCATTCTTCCCAGCTAGAAGCGGTGCAGTGGTATCTTTCTCTTTAACCTGACATGACAATAAAAACGTAAGTTTAGAGCGAATAAGGTACAACGATATTTTGCACAAAGTACAACTATTTTTTGCACAAAGTACAACATCCTTCAAACCACCAAAAGAAGGATAAATGGAGAGAAATCGGGCAAATTTTACAATTTGTCACTTTACAGGTCATGTAATTAAAAAAAACAGACACTATCATGGAGTTTCAAATTATTTCAAGTGAGAGTCAGACATTATCACAAAGTTTCACCTATTAAATTTAAAACTTCCAGGTGTAGTGTAACTTTAGCATGAACAAGGTTCAATTGTTTTATTGCACGAAGTATAAATATCCTTCAAACCGTCGCGAGAAGAAGAAATGTAGAGAAAATCAGGTAACATTTACAAAATAGCCACTTTGCAACCCATGTAGTTGCAAAAAAAGCCCCTATCATGGAATTTCAAATTTCACATATGAAACTCATTGTAAACCATGTTGAAAAAAATGTCACTATCATGGAATTTCAAATTTCATAGATGAAACTCGTGAATAGTCATGGAGTTTCATTTATGGAATTTAACACTACATGAAATTAGCTATTTTTTAAATCAGGTCGAAAGTGATCAGTAAACGTTATTTCTACGAAAAAAAACTTACTTGGGCCATGGAAGAGTGGTCTCCAACTTGTTTCCTTTTTGTTTCATGGACACAAAAATAGGAATATAATCCCATTCCAATAATTGCCACAAGAATTCCAACAATGTTTCTTGAAGTGAATGGATCATGTAACAATGTATACCCAAATCCAAGAACCAAACATGTCTTAAGGTGGCCTAACACTTGATATGTAACTGGTGATGTCTTTCCAATAACTAAAAATGTGCTGAAATTCACTGATACAGCAATCAAACATGATAACACTATAAATCCCTACATTTGAGAACACAAAATGCAAAAAAGTTAGTGTACGAACGAGATATCCAGCAATAAGAGAAAAGGAAAATTAATGCATACTTGGTCATGATCTCAGATCTATTGAACGAGGCGAATCTTAAATTTAGATTAATAAGTCTGATAATAAGCGTTATTTCAATATTTTTACACTATATAACAATCCAAAGTGTCCCATTTTTAAAAAAAATAACCCTAATAAATTTAGCTAGTATAATCACTATATAATATGTGTATATACACTAAATGTATTTCATATACACCTGTTATACATTGTATGTACATGTCTGCTTCAAAAGGTTTCGACTAAGCTCGTATAAATAGTTCTAGTAGGAATTTGGACATGAACTGAGTGGTATATGAAAAAAAAATAGTATTTCAAATTGAATATGAAAAATGTCATTTAAACGTTGAACTTGTGTTTGGACATGCATTTCAAATTTGAATTACTCATCTTCAACAACTAACCAAAAAAATCATTCTAATGTATAACCAAAAAATATTTTTTTGTTAAAAAAAGAGTAAAAAAATGTGAATAGTTTTTTCTTACCACAACAATAGGAGAATATTTGTAGGCAAAAACACTTTGTTTGGTGAGGAATTGATCCACCACAGGCCCACTAACAAATAGTATAGCTGCTTGAAATGGGGCTGATTGATACAATAATTGTGTAGATGAGATGTTGAGCCTCTTTTGAATTGTGTTTGTAAGCTAAATTGGAGAGTTAAGGTCAAATTGTGAAGAAAAAAAAACACAAAAATGTTACTTATAATAAGCAAATTTGTACTATATAATATACATTCATGAGATTTGTGACCTGAAAAATAAGATAGATCGAAATAACTTACAGTATATACATAACATTTTTGTCACTTTTATGTACAATGTAACTCTTCGACGAAGGGGTTCAGATGAATCTCCCCTTGGTTACACTATCAGCTAGGATAGATTCCATAGTTATAGTTGCAAGTTTTGCAAAACTCGACTAATAACTTTGATTTTTCTATTTGGGAGGAGGATACAATGGGATTCGAACCTCTATCACTAGAGTGAGGGTTTAGACAACTCGCCAACTGAGCTACACCCCATTATATATAGCTATTCAGAACTCAGTAAGCATAAAAGAGTTATGATTCAAGATTCATATACTAAAAACTTTATTAATACGTATAAATAATCTATTCAGAACCTAATAAACAAAGAAGTTATGATTCCAGACTCATACTAAAAATCCCGAATCAGCACCTGTCAGTATATATATATGTTAAATCCAGATAAATATTTGAGACAAGTAGAGATATATCATCAAAAGGATACAATTTGTCCAACACAAGTTGTAACAATGGCCAGAAGGGAGAGAATTGTTCCAACAAAATTGAGTTGAAGATCAGTAATGGAAGCAATGCCAACTCCAATAAGTAGAATGAATAATGCAAATTTAATATTTTTGCTGCAAATAAGTAAAAAAAAAACAATTATTAATGAACCAAAAAAGAGTACTAATTTTTATTTTTTTTATTACTGGAAATTGAAATATAGAATAGTGGATTTAATTTACCTGAATTGTTTTTTCAAGAAAAGGGTTTCAACTAATACTGTAAAAGGTATAATTGCAAGCTTTGTCATCTGCAAACACAACATAATAATCATACAAAGAAATGTTAGGCCTTATTTTTTTGTTTCTTGCAACTTATGAAACTTTTCGATTATCGGTTAAAGATTTTTTTTGAGTAAACTGAAAACCTTATAAAAAGAGTGATCAATGGTATAAAACTTACTAAATTATTGCAAAAATTAGACGGTAGTCTAATATTTTATTTGTAAGATTGAACAATATATGAACAAATATTAGACTCAAATCTAACATTATTCAGAAGTGCTATTTTTCATAAATGCTATATTTGCCCAACATAAAAACATACAAAGACATTGGGGACCTTATTTATAAGTATTGGCCAAATTTAAACAATCTGATGTTTTATAGGTAAGGTTGAATAATATATAAGAAAATATCATCTCGAATCTCTAACATTTTTTAGAAGCATAATTTTTCAAAAAGGTCTATATTTGCACAACTTTTCAAAATAAAGACAAAATCTATTTAGTAACTTTTTAAAAAGATATTTGCATAAATTACCGTTATGACCAGCTATTTGACCTATCAATACTTTGGACGGAATGGAGGTGAATCATTTATTGATTCTATTATTTTAACCCGTTCAAATTTAACCAGACATGTTTATTTAAATAAATGTAACTATAGTTTATATTATATTATATTATATTATACCTGGTAGAAGCCAATGGAATTAAATCCAAGGCTAAGGTTGAGAAAGCCAATAGATACACCATTTAATATGCCAAAGAGCACGACAGTCTTCATGTCAATGGGCTTATTCTCAAAGAAATTGAATTTGAGTGCCACATGAAGTGTGCAATAAGTGACCATCAAATGCCAACTTGTTAATGTTGTGGCTAAAATAATAACAAAAAAAAATTACTAATCAATGAAAAATAAATAAATAAATAAATGATACTGGATATGTATGAATATTAGCATTTTTAGTTCCTCAAATATCGACAAATTCTATTGTTGATTCTTGTAATTTCTGATTTAACAAATTAAACTATGTTGCTAGAACTTTTCAAAAATAGCGACGTACATATGTCAAATCCTCAAAAGATGTACTACTTTTGCAGGATTACGATATGCACCATCGTCATTCTTGAAAAGCCGAGCAACATAACATTTAACATTCTATTAGTTGACAAGATCGGGTGCATTTTTCATCCCTCAAACTCACTAATTTAACAAATTATTAAGTTCTAAATCATTCAACTAAAGATGTTTTATAATTCTAAAAATACTCTAGATTTCACAAAGAGATTCAAAACACACATTTTAGTTGATTGATTAACTAAACATGTTTAATTAAATATTATTTCATTGATAACCGAGGAACAAAAAGTGCAATTATCCCATTTTAAATAACACAACTAACCTTTTAGGTATGCCAACTAATATTTGTTTTATACATCATAAGATTATACATAGTTTTTTTATTGATAAAAAATTTCTACCAAATGCTTGAAGTGCAAGTGAGAGGAAAATGAAATATCACCAAAGGGGAAAACCAAGATTAATCATCAAGGCTTTCTTGCCAATAACAAATTAGTAAGTTCTAAATCAATCAATTATCGACGTATTATGTTAAATTGACGTTGTTAATTCATATTTGAAGATGATATAATTTTTAAAAATACTCCAAAATGTCATATATTTCCTATATGAAGAGATCAAATAAACATATTTCAGTTGATTAAAGGTTAAATATATGCGCGTTTAGCTAAATATTACAAGGACTAAAACTAAAATTCATCAATTATCCCATTTTAGAGATTTCAACTAACTTCTTAGGTATGCAACAACTAAGATATGTTTTATATTTGAATGTTATTTTATTGAAAGTTTGGTGAGTACTATGATAAAATTAAATATTTTTTTAATTAAATAAATATTACAATAAAACAACAATAATATATCTGGTGAATCTCACAATGTAAAGTCAGATGAGATAAGTGTATGCATATCTTATTTTTATTTTGAAGAGGTAGATAAATTGTTTCCGTTACAGTACCCTTGACACAAGTAAAGTATTTTCATAGCAATTTTGAAAAGGAAAATATATACGATAGTAAAAAAGACATGATAACCAAACATTTAACAACATCTAAATAGTGCAGTAATCTAAACAAAAAAAAAACACATAATAACTAGATATCGAAAAACCAAAAGTTATATAGGGATGAGAAATCGAAACGATAAATAGAGTGCATTATTAAATAAAAATGAAAATGAAATATTACCAAAAGGAAAACCAAGATTACTCATCAAGGCTTTATTGCAAATAACAATGGAAACTGATGATGCCACTGATAAAAACAATGCTCCCACCACACCCAACTGAAAACTTGTCATTTCTCCCATCTTCATCAACCATAAAAAAAAAAAATTAGAAAGAAAAAAATTGGACAATTTATAATTTATCATACTCTAAAAAAACTATATGATAATATAATCTAGTAACAAATCACCATCGAGGGTTATGGTGAGATGTAGGAGATTTCTCTGTTCTAATTAGTCAGAGCTCTCGAGTTCTAGCTAGCCTCTTGTAGGAATGAAAATTTTTATGTTAGGAGTGTTTCCTTTATAAATGAGTCATACAGATGTGAATCTGAATTAATCAAGTGGTTTTCAGATACTTGATGACCGATATTTCTAGGTCTTAATTAGGTTTATACTAATTATAAAGGTGAATGAACCTAAATGATCTAATGGAATCAAAATATAAAAACAAGAACATGAACTTGTGAAGCTTATATAAGCTAATAACTTAATGTCTGCAAAAAAAAATTTTAAAAAAACTTTTGTATATCTAAGCACACAATGGCAAACTACTAAAAGAATTCGAAATTTTCGATGAAATTCATCAGAAATTGGCTCGTTGAAAATATTTCAAATGGACTTTTCGTCTGAAATTCAATATTTTTTAATGACTTTATAAATTTTCAATTTCTGTCATACCAATAGAAAGACAAAAACAACATAAAATTGAAAAAAAAATGTAATTAATTACCTCTTCAAAATTGTGATGATGTTTGATTATACAACAAAAAATTGAAGAAATAGAATGAGATTTTTTTTTTCTTTTGTTGGGTGTGGAATTGAATGAAAATATATTGGTGCTATATATATATTCGTTAATTTTAGTTGTGTGTTTGGTTTTCAAAGGCCTAACGGTTTTTATAAGCAAAGCAATTATTATTTGACTTACTTTAGGTTAACAAATTAATATTTTACAACTATGTTTTAAGGGATCTTAATATTTTTAATCAGACGAATAATTTATTTATATATACGTAATCGTTTGTAATTGTTGTTGGTATTAATATATATCGTATAATATATGCATGTTGATTATACTGACTGAAGTTTGTAAAAGAAAACAAAAGATTAGAGTTATTTTATGTTGTGAACTTTGTTGGGGTTGTTGCGTAGAGTAAAAATCTCATTTTTTTTAATAATAATGATTTTCAAGTTAGTTTGTACGTATTTTGATATTAATTTGCACAAATAACCATTTTGGTGGTTCATTATTTAGAAATTGGTCACTTTTTAAAATTAGAACAATCGCCACCTAGTCTGAAGTTAAAAATATAAAGTTAATAATCATATTTTAGATTATGTGTCTAATTTTGAAAAAACGTTCAATATAACGTACAAAAAATGATATATTACCTAATATAAATATGTCTATACTTCAATAAATATTTTATCAGATATCTGCTCTCACCAACATGTGGACAAGAAATGTCTGTCCACCAAAGTTTAAGCATATATTAATTAATCCTATGATACTGGACTAACCATTCACACAACAAAACAATATTTAAAAAAAAATATTTTATGAATAAATGTTATGCATCTTTCCCCCATTTTTATTTTTTAAAAACTAATACATGTATTTGCCTTTACTTAACCTCTAAATAGATCTCCTAACAAGAAACTTTATACAATTAACATGTCAATGACATGGTTTTATTTTTATATATTACATTTAAACCTAACAATGAATTAATTAAATATGAAGTTTAATTGGTCCAAAATTAAATAACCCTTAATTATTTTTCCTTTTTTTTTTAAAATTACACTGAGAGAGTGAGTGATATTTAATTTTTAAAAAATTGTTGGCTCACCTAATTAGGAAATAAATAATTAAGTCTTAATACAGAAGCCAGAAAGATGAAATGAACATTTCAATAATATGTGACAATGTACCTGCCAATACAATGTGTTTGGTGAGAATAATAAGACTTTAATTTTACTCCAAATATGACAAATATCCAACCATGGGCGGGTCAGATATTTTATCTGTTTTTATTTAACTCGTTTTCGATTTACTTATATTCAATCTGACTTGCCCGTTTATTACTCCTATCTAAAACTAAAGCTCATTAGCAAAAAAAGAAAAAAAATATTCTTTTTACGTGTCTTCTTGAGCCAAAGGTCTGTCGGAAATAACCTCTGTATGAGTTAGGCTGCATACATACCACCCTTCCGACTTACCAAACCCTACCTATAGAATTACATTTGACTTGTTGTTATTGTTGTTACTCCACTAATTAAATTTGGAAAAATGCTACATGATAATAATAAAACAAGAAAAGTTATACCTACACGTTTATACATTATATATTGATTATACACTTACTAGTTATTATACACATATTTATATATTGAGTATATATCGACGATAACTACATATGGTTACGAAAGGTGTGTGAATTATTATTTTTAAGAAGGAAAGTTTTAAGTATCTTGGGGCTGTAATCCAAGGGAGTGGCGACATCGACGATGATGTCACACATCGCGTTGGGGTTGCTTGGATGAAATGGAGGCTTGCCTCTGGAGTATTGTGTGATAAGAAAATTCCACCGAAACTTAAAGGTAAGTTCTACAGAGTGGTAGTTAGACCGGCCTTGTTGTATGGAGCGGAGTGTTGGCCAGTTAAGAACGCACATGTTCATAAAATGCATGTTGCGGAGATGAGGATGTTGAGATGGATGTGTGGGCACACTAGGAGCGACAAGATTAGGAATGAGGTTATCCGGG
>JAJOOF010009278.1:0-26784 GCA_029582545.1 Solanum lignicaule
AATATAAATTAATCATCAAGCTTCTTCAATTTCAAATAATTTAAAATAATTAGTTTTATAAAAATTTCAAAAAAAAATAAATATAGTTTGCAAGTTATTTTAAATAGTTTTGTCATTTTTTTTATAATTTTTTTAAATAATATATATGTTTTATATAATTATGTATATAATTAATGTATTTTATGAGTGTTCAAAAATCATCTCAAAAAGATTTTATATTTTAAATACTTTATTAGAGATGGTCATAAGTTTGAATTAATGAGTTTTAAGAAATTCAAAATACTTTCAAGTTATTTTTAGAGTAATTTTTCATTTTTAATAATTTTAATAATTTTAAATAATAAATATGTATATTTTCACAATCACGTTATTTTATAAATATTTAAAAATCATCACAAATATTTTACATTTTAGTTAAATATTTTATTAGTTTACTTTAAGTTATAGTTATAATTTCGAGTTAATTAGTTTGTAATTAATTATTTTATAATAGAAGTAATTATTATATTTCGTTAAGATTAAGAAGCTCATTAATTAAATAATATTAATTCGTCTAAATTAAACTCAATATGTTTATCTCTTAAAAGATCTAACTTTTTTTTATTTGGGCCAATTTCCAGCAGCCCATTCAATTCAATTTCCAGCCTATCCCTATCACTCTTATTTTCCAACACCTACATTCAACAAAACCCTTCAACACAAATGCAACAGCAACCCAAGCCCATTCCAATAAAAACCCAGCCCACCCAAGTTATTTCCAGCAATACCATACGTACATACAATACACAACAATTCCAAAATAAACCCAGAAACCAAAATCCCATCAGCATTCCCTATTCCAGCATGCGACCCCACTATCCCAATATCATCTTCTTCATCCAGCAAAAATCCCAGAAAATCCGAAAAATCCCACCAAATCGCAGAAATCCAGCAACCTTATCCAAAAGGGAACTTCAATTTCAAATTCAAATTCCTCCTTTCCATTTGATTTCCCCCAAAAAATGATTGTTCTTTTCCCCTATATAAACTCTCGACCAGTCAGTGTTTGAGGGGGTTGTTTTTTTGGGTTTTTTTCTTTGGATCGAAAATTGGATTTTATTTTGACTAATTTGCTATTCTAAAAAAACAGAGAATTTTCATCAAGAAATAGGAGTGTTGAATAGTTGAAATAGCACTTTTGGTTTAAGATTTTCTCAAGGGAAACGTCCTTCCCTTTGTTACTTTCGAGCAGTTCACCGAAACTCATCTCACAGTGTTGGAAGTTCTTCGTGGTTAAGCTCGTCGTCCCAGTCGCTACCCAGAAAAAGGTAATATCATTTTTCCTTTGTTAAATTCCTCTACATCTCGTGTTCCCATTATTTGAAGTTTTTGATTTTGATCATGATGTTGCTGTTTTCTTTCTGGTTTCCTTAATGATGATACTGAGTTGTCGTTTTGGCATCTGAATATAGCTAAGTATTACTCTTCTCGCTGACGAAGTAATATGTTGTGCTATAAATTTAGTTTAAGCTTGTTTGAATTTGATTACTGTGATTTATTAAACCATTGGCTCGTGATTGTGACTCGTGTGCTAATATTAGCCAAAAGTTATCTTACCTTGTTTCTTTTCTTATATTATTGTTGGTATATATGTATATAAAGCTACTGTTGTCTTTTCCCCCCCAAAAATCTTGATATGGATAGTTATTTGTCCTTCTTTGTTTAATATAGAATATTGGTACAAATCCAATTGTCTTTGCGATTATTGAAGCTTCTCTTCAACTCATTTCATTTTTGCTTTTTCCCAGTTAACTTTTGTCCCTTTGTTTGTTTGGTGTTAGATTCCTTACTCTTTTCATGAACTCACACTTTGTCATGTTGGGAGTCATATATGTTGGGTTTATGTTGTGACTCATGCTTATTGTTCGAGCTAGATTTTAACATGATTTAGAGTCAGAAATTACATGATGTTAGTTTATTTGTGAATTAAGATCGGATATTGATAGTAGAGTTGTAATAAGGTAATTTTAATAAACATGGGTTTGAAATCACCAATGTGCTCCTTGAGATTTGTCATTTTGTTGGTTTCTTTGGGAAGCATATTTCTATAATATGATTTGTACGGCGTTTGGCTATTTTTGGTGGCGTAGCAGTAGATCATTTGCTGAGCTTTAATTATTATAGTTCAATTATTTTGGGCTTGATCATGAATAAGCTAGAGTTATAAGGAACACATATCTTTTGGTTTGGTAATGTTATCTGTTACTAGTTCATAACCCGATTAGCTTTCCTTTTATCATATATATATATATGAATAGTAATCATTCTAGTCTTTGGTTTGCTGATACTTGTCTTGAGTTATCATGGCTTCATCATGATCTCTTATCTTGTGAAAATTTATCTTCTTCTTTGCATGTGATACCAATCCGAGTCCACTTTGGACTCCACTCTTACATATCCTTGAATCGTTTCGAGTCGTCCTCATATATATGGTGAAAGAGAAGCTGAAACAGGCCCCGGAAAGTCCAAAAATGGATTGTATACCGGTCATATACAGCTGTATACACTGATATACATGTCGAAAATGTGGGAATACAGGGCTGAAGCGAGATACAGGTGTTCGGAAGCAAGAGATACATGAAAAGAGTTGATATATATGCTCATATACACTAATATACACCAGGTGTATACAAAAACGGGTTTGGTATTAACCCTAGAAAATTTTCAGCAAAATTGACCCAAAAAGGGGGCCCAAATTCATTTCTCCTTTACCTTTAAATTATTTAATTGTCTTTATTTATTGTTTGTTTTTCTTATCATTAACTCTAACTTTAGGATTATTAATTAGCTTAATTAAATTCCCCAAAAGATGAGTTATTTTCTTCGTGTTGGTTTAATGTTAATACATTTCATGTTTTGTGTTCATTTATTTTAGTGATCAAGTATATTGGTCAAAATTTTATATCTTCAATTAAGTTAAACCTTTTTGTACTTAAAAAGAGACGTTCTTTAATGTTTTTTCACTTAATCACATTTATTCATTTTAAAATTATTTTTAAGTTAAAGTATTTTTCTTAAATAAACTTTAAAATGTTAGCTAAAACCTTTTCAATTAATTCAAAAAAAAGAATATACACTTACCTAGTCATTTTCTCAAAAAGGTTAGACAATTAATTTAAAACGATTTTCATGCTTTAGTTTATTAAATTGGGTTAAATTACTATTTCAAAATGAATTAAATAAATTCTAATTAATCTAGTTTTATTAATATTCTAATCACTTGTATTTCTAGTCAAAGGTTTCATTTTTGGGTCCCTTTCTCTAAAAAAAAAAATAAAAAAAAATGCGTCATTTATTTAATTATTTCCTCAAAGTTAATCAAATATTGTAAGTTATTATTTTTTATCATTATTTTCCTAAAAATAGTCAAATATATTTTAGTCAAGTCGCAGGTCAACCGCATGTTAGCGGGCACTTCGAATGCTTAAACCCTTCTAGAAGTGTAAATTGAACCCCGAACCCCGAACCCTCTTTGGTATTTTCAAATGATTTTTTCTATTTAAATCTTTGAAAATTATAAGTTTTCTTAATTTCTTTAAAAAATTAAGTGGCGACTCTTTTCTAAGAATTTTCTCAAATTGTTTTATACTTAGAATATTTCGAAAAGTGATTTTTCTAAAGATAGGAAAATTACGGCACAACAACCTCTGGAAACTCACTCACTACTGGAACTGACTAAATAGGTGGTGTCTCAACACTAGAGTCGTTAACTCGGACTAAGTTATAGATACACCCCTTGGAAACTAACTTTCTCACTTTAAGGTACGAAATAAAATGACCCTTAGGCACTACTGAACTACTCCTTCACTCTATAACTGGCTCATTAGGAAACTAGAACTTGACTACTCGAGTTCTACAATCAACTGAGGCATAGCAGGCATGAATCTAGTCCATACCTAGAATAACATCAAAATCTACCATGTCTAACTCAACTAAGTCTGCCATGGTGCTCTTGTGATTGACAAAAATGACACAATCACGATAAACTCTCTCAGCTAGAATAGACTCACCAACATGTGTAGAAACACTGAAGGGCTCAAGAAGTTGCTCAGGAAGAATATCAAAATTCATAGAAATATAAGGAGCCACAAAATATAGACTCGCTCCTGGATCTAGCAAAGCACATACATCAAAATAAAAGACTATAATCATACCAGTGACAACATCTGGCAAATTCTCTTGCTCTTGGCGACTAGTGATAACATGCAGACGGTTCGCTCATCCGCCTGTCCTTGAAGTAGCTCATCTAGGTACAACTTTGTCTGGTAGAGCCACTGAAGAAGATTGGGCTTTATTTCCCCCATTGCCACTACCTTGTCTGCTCTTAGGGTACTCTTTCATGAAGTGATCATTTTGACCGCACTTGAAGCAACCAGTGAAGCTATCACGACACACTCCTAAGTGGGTACTACCAAACTTAGCACATGCATAAGTCCCATTACCTCATTGTGCCTTACTACCTTGATACTGTGCAGGTCTAGCTCTGAAATTCTGCGTATTCTGATTCTTGAACTCACCTATGTTCCTTGGTGCAAGCGCACTAGTAGATGATGGAGCAGGTCCATGTTACTTGTGTTGAAAAGAAGACCGGTTCACGTTGCCCTTCTGTTTCCCGGACTCATTTCCTGATGTCTTAGCTTTCTTGTTTCAGAATTCTTCTCTATATCTCAGCTTATCTTCCTCAACATGCTGCACGTGGATCATCAACCTTGCTATGTTCATGTCCCCTATCAACATAGCTGTCTTGCCCTCCTTACTTGATAGACGAGACAACCTAACAACAAATAGACTCATCCTGCTACTCATGTCAGCAACCATCTCCGGAGCATAACGGGAAAGTTGGGTGAACTTCAGGTTGTACTCATGTATGCTCATAGATTCCTGCTTAAGAGTGAGGAATTCCCTTACCTTGGCCACTCTTAGTTCACGGGGAAAGAAACGCCCCAAGAAGGCCTCCTCAAACACAGCCTAACTCACAATTGGTGCATCCTCAGCTTTACCTTTCTTCCATTAGTCAAACCAGATTCTAGCGACACCCTTCAACTGGTATGTAGCTAGTTCCACTCGCTCAGCATCAGAGACATGCATAATCTCAAAAACCTTATGTACCATAAAGTTTTTTGAATCCTCAGTGACACTTGAACCGGTGAAGTCTGGAGGATTCATCCTTAAGAACTCATTGATCCTAGATGTATCAGCCACATCCTATCGAACCCTTCTCTGTTGCCCAGCTTGGTTGGTCACAACTTGACTCAACATCCGGATAGCTTCCCGAAACTCAGCATTAGTGACCTCTCCTTGGGGTTGCACTTCTGGTACGTTGGGTACCCCTTGATCCTGTGGTTCAACATTCCTCCTAGCGGGACGACCTCGAACAGCTCTTCGTGGAGGCATGATCTGAAAGATACGCGCAATCACGAATTAGAGAGAAACTTTATAGAGATGAACTTTATCGAACGAAAAGAGTATGAAAGAAGTGAGATAGTTCTTAAATGTTACAGCCTCCTAATTATAGATGTGGCGTGCTTCACACCGATAACTAGGACTCTACAGAAACGGCTTCATAGACACCCTAGGACTCTTAAACTCTATGCTCTGATACCAAGTTTGTCATGCCCCGAGCCTGCACCCTGGGCGCAACTGGCACTCGAGAAAAATTGTTGGCCCCAAGTGAACACTTGGCCTGGCTTAACTCTCAGCGGAAGAATTACTTAACATGAAATAGTCTCAAAAGATAAATTCAAATAATAAACTGAGAATGCTTTTAAAGGAAACATTCGACTGGCCAAAGAGGCACCTCAAGTCTTAGAACAACACAACTTAATGAACAAGACTCAAAAACTACTGTCTATCTATCTATGAAGCCTCTAATACTATGAAGGATGTCGGGACAAGACCCTCGATCATCCTAGGAAACTGAAATGTCAAACATAATGAAAGGGATCCTCCGGAAGCAAGGAGGCTCACCAAATAACTCTGAAGCTTTGACTGGATCAATGAAGCATTGGATGCTGATCCTGATTACCTATATCTGTATCATAAAAAATGCAGGCGAAATGACGTCAATTTATGGAATGTACGAGCATGCGAGGGGAAATCTAACACACGACATACGCTTGAACTGGAACTGAAAGTAATAGCTTACATCGTCTCAACTCAACTCATTTCAATATAAAGCAGTAGTAAAAAATGCATTATAAAGAAAAGCTTTTAAAACAATAGATAACAACTCAATGTATTTAAAAATACAATATACTCAGTTTGTATGCAAGAATACAAATATAAACTCTATTTGTATACGAAAATACAAAATAAACTATGTGATATTCTCTAACCGACAACCATCACTATGAGCTATGTGATGATACAACGTCTAGACCACGCTGCCAGAACTGTCCTATACTTTGTCGGGGTATAGAACCTACTACTAGGTGGATCCACTAGTCTATGCTAAAAAGCATTAAAGAATCATCTAAAAAGTATGACCCTTTCTACCCATGTTGGCTACATGGTTTATGAGGACTTTGAGTTATCTGAACTCGTCCCCATATCGGTGCTTAATACTATTCCCAAAATATAACTAGCTCATATGTTTAAAAACATAACTCTTTCTGTGGTTTGAGAGTATTACTCAAAAATCTTTCTCTTAAAAGAGATGGTACTCAAAACTGCTTAAAAACTCTTATGGAAATTGGTGTTTCCTATCATCTTAAATGTTAAAACATTTACTCTTGGGAATACTTAGTTCCCATATATCATTTTGAAGAAAATGAACTCAAATCTACTCTTTCTCAAACTCAAATACTCAAGTCTTAAAACGAGTTTAAAATGATTGTAAAAGACTCATAAAATGACTTCGAAGAACTCTCAAGACGTGACTTTTAACTCTACCTTGAATTTGAATTATGGATTCCAGGTTAGGATTCATGATATGAACGATCTTTCGATGTTTAGATGTAGTTCAGAGTGATTAGAATAAATAGGAAGTAAGGGTACACTTTAGAAGGACTAAGACGGGCTAAACGATGGAAAAATGGTAGGGACAGGCGACCCTAGCACACAATGCCAGCCCCTAAAGTTGAGAGAGCACATTCTGGCGCGCTGCTGGCACATCTAGGGCGCGTCGCACCACCCCCCAGAACATTCAGACTAATTTTTCTTCTTGTTTTCTGACCCTAATTCGTCTAGAATCGATTTCTTTTCTCAATTTCTCCTTAGATTCAATTACCCAATGCAAGTACACAAGAATCTACTAAAAAAAAACTCTTAAACACAATACGATTATCTCAAGAACTCATCAAACCCAACCTAATTCAAGAACAAATGAGATACTTCAAGAACACTAATCAAGAACACAGATCCTTCAACTTTGAGAATGAAATTTCGCTGAAAATAACATGATTGGCGTGTAGGTGAACGAACCCAACACTATGAGAACTCACATACCTCTTAGGGACTAAACCCTTGGCGAAACAACCTTTGAATTGCAAGAAACTTGAAGAACGCCTTGACTTTTCTCCTTTTTCTCCTCTTCTTGAACTCCTCTCAAAATCCTAGCATAAATTAGGATTTACAAAATTGAACCAAATCAGTTTAAACCCTAAGTATTACCAAAATTCGCTTAAATTTGATTGGGTAAGGAAAATACCAAAATACCCCTTTTAAATCCGAGTAACATTCCTTAACTGGACAGGTAGATTTTCAAATGATCATATCTCCCTCATCCGAACTCAAAAATTAGAAAACTCAATGGCGTTGGAAAAAGGATTCCATGACCTTTCATTTGATATCTTATGGGCCACCTTACTCATCATGTGCTGAAAGTTATGGTTGTTTGAAGTTGACCCAAACTCACAACTTAAACATAACTTGAAAAATTTTCAGATTTGGCTCTTTCCAAATTAGTTCTTTCTATAATTAGCTCTTTCTAGGGCGGGATGTTACATTTACCATTAATAACAACTAGATGGATAAAATGGAGGGCTATACCTGCCGTTCTTTATTTGCAGATAGACCAGTCTATGCCTCAGTTCGCTTTACTCTTTTCCATTTGTTGTCCTGACATACCTTGTTCCAGTATCTCTTCAGTCATTGTTTTAGCTGATAACTTGTCTTCTTCCCCTTCTAGCTCCTGTTATTTAGATTTAGAGTTCAACTCTGCCTTTCGATCTACATTGAGTCCACAATCCCACATAGGTGCCTCAACTCTGAGCTCGATGTTGTTGAGAAAACACCTATTTCGTTTGCTTCCATGAAAATGCCCCTTTCCGTCTCCACTCTGTCTCTTGTTTGCTGGGTAGATGTAGTATCAGTTTGTGTGTCCTTTGTAAACTAAGATTCATGATCAATGTCCTCCTTCCTCGGCCTTCCTCGACCGCGCTTTGCCATGGCGAAGGTTGGTAGTTTGATTTTTAAAGAAAAGTTGAGGTGAAACCGATTTTGCACTTAATAAATCAAATATTTTCATGTTTATTTTTATACATTATGTTTGCAATTATATATTATTATTAATTTTCAAGTACACTTAATGCTACAAAATTCACCATCAAATAAATCAATAATAGTAATACCTAATTATTTTTAATATACAATTTTTTTACACTAATATTTTTTTTGTAAAAATTTTAAATTTACCAGTCAAGTTTTACAGTGTTTTTAAAAAAATTGAAGTCATAACTTGAAATTTTTAGTTCACTTTTTGGATTGGAGAATTTGAAATTTTAAATCATGATTTGAAATTAAAATTAAAATTTTATTCAAATTTGAGCCCCAATTTTTTGTGAGAAGTATTTTGCTTTCATGCCAAACATACTGAGTTCGAAAACATCCCCACAAGACCCAACTACCATCTGCAGAACTTTCCCGCGCTAAAGTCATCCCCTTATAAAGAGAACCCGCCATTTCCACATAAAAAATTAGGGTTTCGAGTTCAAAAACTTACCGGAGAAGCTCTATTTCAAATCAGGCATGACCGACCATGAGGCGTCAGCCATGGAAGTGGAGCGCCGCCAGTGGAAACCTCAAGAATGTAGCGGAGGAGAAAGAGAAGTAGCAGTAGAAGAGGAAGAAGACCCATTCCTTCAATTCATTGAATACGCTAAGTCTGTTCTATATCCCGACGGTAACGGTAATGGAGATGATCCAAAGGGACCTAGTTGGAGATGGATTGCTTCAAGGATTCTCAAGACTTGCATTGCTTATTCCTCTGGAGTTACCTCTGCCATTCTCCTCTCTGATCTCTTTCAGGCATAACTTCTTTCCTACCTTCTCCCTCTTATTACAATTTCTCAATTTTTTGGTGAATTTTGTTAACTGAATAAGTTTAAACCTGTAGTATTATGTCTGTGTGTTTTGATATTTTAGTTTATTAACTTTGTGATCCAGTAATTTGCTCGCTCTCTGTCACTATTGCTTGTAAATATGTAAATTTTGTTGGAAATATCAGTCTCTCCATTTGATTAATTAAACATTTCTTTTGAATTGACCTCCTCTTTTCTTGATTCATAACCACAGGAGGTCAAATTCCCATTGTTGTGCAGGTTACTTAATGAATCTATTTTATCCTAATTCACTTAAGAAGGAAAAATTCAAGCACGGTAGGTAGGTTTAAGAGGGCTTAACTCCACTATATTTTGTATGCATATACTAGAATAAAATGATAAAAATAAAAAGTTATGTCCAATTTGAAGTGATCTCAATTGATCCCTTCTTAGTGTCCAAAGGAGCTATAACAGGTAGGGTGACATGATTTGGACTAATGACATTTTGTACCCAAAACAAACAAATGATTATAAATACCTCATCAAGGGTAAAGTGAAAAGTTTGAATTCAAATCCTTTCTAAATATAGAAAGCTGTACTTTTTTTGGGACACACTAATAAGGAAAGTGTATCACATAACTTAGGGGAGTAAGAAAATGATCTCTGAATTCAGACCAAAAACTAAATGTGGTTGTGCTCGTACCCTGGACGTTGTCACTTTTTTTTGGGGATACTTTTTTCTTTTTTGTCGTTCTATAAGTAATGTACTAGGTTGAAGTTGTATTTTGAAGTTTAAATGTTTTAGGGGTTTAATAATAATGATATGCAGGCTTGGAATGAATTGAATAAGAGTGGAGCTCCAAAGAAACAGTCAGAATGTATTTTTCAGTTGAAGAAGAAACACAAGAGGGCAAAGCTTCCTAATACTGTCACCATTGACTCCATATATGAGAAAAAGTTTTTATCTTTGAACAGTGTAATTGAAGCTGTTATTATAGACACTTACATCCTTCCAGGTACATTTGAGCTTTTAGGTTTGGTTCCACCAATGTACATTTTATTTCATGAGGTGATAATGCATGGATATTGCGTTTGTGCTATTTTGAATAAACTGTCTTAATCTGTTGTACCTTGATTGATAAATTATTACATCTTCAGATGTCTTTCACTTGTCTATGCTTTGATTTTATTTCACTATTATGAAACTTGTATTATGCAAATGATGCTTAAAGTCTTTGCACTTGAAAAGTGTTGCATTGTGTTCAAATTTTAATAGCAGTTCTTCTATTAATTAAATAATGATAAGAAGAACACATATGCCAAGTTTAATCCGTGTACTGTTTTGGAAATATTGTATTAAAGAAAGTCACTTTTTCTGCGTGGAGTTTCTGATCCAGTTCATTTTCCATACACTGGCTTTCTTGTAATTGGCTCACTCTTAAGATTGTATTTAACAAATATTATATGCTGGTTTTCTTCCAGGAACAAACATTTATATGCTTCATCTGGGTGATTTTTGGAGTTCTAATACAATAGATCTGTATCTTCACCGCAGGTATTGAGTTTTTTTGTCTGATAGAGTTGAATTATGATGACCCTTCATTAAAAATTATTTTGCTAACTTATCGGAAATAGTCTCTTTACCTCTCACAAGGTAGGGATAAGGTTTGCGTGCACCCCACCCCACCCTACCCAAACCCCCACTTGTGGGATCACACTAGGTATGCTATTGTTGTTGTAAAGTCATTACTTGATCCGTATCCTCTTCTTTAAAATTTCATTATGTTTCCACCCTGACCCTCATAACCAAATTTAATGTTTCCTTGTCCACTATGTATCATTTTCTAGCTCAAATTACTTACTTAAGACCCTCTTCTCTCTCTCTCTCTCTCTCTCTATACTGTAGATGTGTAACATGTTGTGTAAATAAGATTCCATAAAGTTATGCTGTCGTGTAACTCAAGCTTCATTAATGTACTTAACCTACAATGGTTTATGAATGTTGTATGTATAAAAGATTTATCTGTTTTCAATAAAAGATTGCTAGTCTTCATGTGGTAACGATGATTTGACATAATACCAATGTAGTGTTTTGCCTTACTTTGCTTGATATTGATATATTATAAGGACTTAAGCACAAACATTAACGGCAATGCTACATAACTTACGTGATCTGATATCCACATAATAAGAATTTAAGTTGTATGTAAAGGAAACAAGATGTTTTAAATTCCAGGGCGTAGCTAACATTTTTTGCCTCTGAAAATTGTCCTTCATGTCCTTTTGGTTCTACTTAACAGCCGCTGCATGATTTATTTCTAGCTATTGTACTTCTCAGACTTCTTCATAGATCTTATTTGTGATAGAATAGATTCTACAGCTTAGCGGATCCAAAGAATGGTATTTTGAAGAAAGGTCGTGAAGTTTTCCTCACAGGATGCCGCCTCCGAACTGCCACTGGAGGTTCAGGTCATGCACGTCTTTTGCCAACTGAATATCTTGTGATACTGTTAGACGAGGTAGTGTCAAAATCTGTGTGTTTCTGTGCTTCAGCATTTAATGGTAGTTGGTTTCATGTTCCATTGTTATCAAAGATTTACTAATATTCTAGACATTGTAGGCATAGTGCGTCTTTTATTGTCTTTCACAACAAACTGTTGTGAAAGAAGAGCACCTCAGTAACCATCCTTCTCCTTCTATCTGAAAACTTAGCAGATATTTTGCTGGATTACTGCTAGGGCTAGTATAACAGCTTGAAGGGAGGATAAAAGATGAGATCAGTAGGTTCTGTGCATTGCTGGTTCAAGGGCCATTCGAATGAAGTGGCCTCTTTAGGCCCCTTTAATCATAAAAAAGTATGCCTTTTTGCAAAAAAGTATTGAATACTTCAATGAAAAAAAAAGACAAGATCTATAGGACTATTTCTTATGTAATTGAAAGTGAATGTATATACATCTTGGGTAATTTACATATATAATCCAAAAATTTTCTAGTTAATTTCTTTTTTTCGTTTCTCATAAGAAAACTTGTACTTTATATAGTATAACAAGAAAAGAAAACTTGTACTGTATACTCTCTTTTCTTCCTCCTACTAAGCTCTCTATTCTCACGAAAACAAGGGTTGAAGGGCTATGGATAAATCAAATTTCACATTCTTTTTCATTCTTTCTCGAGTTTTCAGGCATTGCATCAAGCAAACAAAAGCAATGACATTTTTTTTAAACATCAAGTTACAACTTCTAGAATCATGTTTTGTTGCTCTAACAGTCTAACTTGCCATTCTCTTTTCTTTTTTAATTTGAAATCTGTTATTTATTTTTATATTCTTACTTCATAGGTCTATATATATTTTTTTTGATAAAGAACTTCATAGGTCTATATTTCTTTTTATATAACTCATTAGAATTAAAATATGTCAACTAGAAAATATGAATCAGATTAATTACTCATGCTAAAAAAAAATCGAGTTGGAACTTTAATACTGTAATTGTATGGAAGAACTTGTTTCTCTATTCATGAATGTACAAGGTATTTATACAATTACAAGGATTCAATAAAAGGGAATAAATTAAAATAAATAAAAGGAAATATTCTTGAATTACTCCTATGATTTGGTTGCCATATTCCAATGTCCTAATTTACAGGCAAAAACGTGATTCTTATTTGAAATGTAGGACCAAAATGATGATGCGATGTTGCTTTTAGCACAATTTTGTGAAGATAACTTCTCTGCCATTTCTCTCAGTGATGTCAATCGGGGGGTCTCCTATTCATTACGTGGAGGGTGCGTCCTCCTGCCATATGACTATTAACAATTCAATTATAGGTCTAGTATTCCACATCTGGTATTGTTGTTGTGCATTTTGCTATATTATTGATGTACCCTAGTCCCAAATGACTATAGGATTAAATCTATTACTTCTCTGGAGGTTCAAGGGAAGTATGGTAGTTTGCAGAGGAAGCAAATTGATCTTGTTGATCACGAAGGTGTCAGTTCAAAATTTCTTTTGTGGGGTGAGCAGGTTCTGCTTGCAAACCTATTCAGGTAGAATACCATATGTCCCTTCAATTATTTTCTTTTGCTTTGTTTGCTTTTTTCTTTTCCTGTTTTTGTACCTGGCTGTAACTTCGTTCTATTCAGTGTGGGAAGTACGCTTGCCCTGGATAGACCATTTATTTCGAGTTCAACGGATAGTGCTGTTGAAACATCTCAAGAATGTTGCCTTGAATATGGTACTGCAACACAGCTATATCTGGTGCCCTTTGTTCAGAATGAGGAGCAAGTAAGTCCTGAATAATTTATGTAAGAGATGTTTATTTTCGTAACTGCATGAAAACTTAGATCAGGGTCTTCTCAGGTATCCCTAGCACTGACACAGAACCATAACAAAGGACCAAAACTATCAAGAGCTTTGGATCAAAGTCAGGGACTTGTAGTCTCCCAGGTTTTCTTGCCTTGTGATTCTCAAGGTTCTATTGACTTCAGTAATTATCCTTTCCGAGTAAGCCTGTGCTCCTTAACTTTCTGTTATCAGATGCTATAGATATATAGATTTTTGGAATTTATATCTTCCTTGCATTTAGCTCTGAATTTCAAAATTAAAAAAAAGAAGGCTCTTTTTAAGATGTTTCTGACTTTTAATCACATTGATTGACATGCTAGTTCATTCACCTCCACCATAAGATGTTTCGTTTGCATGCCTTTTTATCTTAAAATATAGGGTTCTTACATCCTTTGAGGGTGATGCCACTGCTTCTGACTTGACTGTGTATTTGTTGTTTATGGCAAGCTATTTTTCTGTTAGTATTTAGATTTCACAAAAAAATCAATTGATGTCTGTTTCTTATACATAGAGTTTTATATGCTTTTTGATGCACTGCATAGAAGTGTAAATGAAGTTTTAGAACCTTTTATGTTTACCTTGGTTCTTACAAAGCATTCTCTAAAGTGAACAGTTTGAATAGTCTGTAATCATGTTTGTTGGTGATAAAATAATCTGGATGGTCTTTTTGTTGTACACCATTGCTCACTATTATGCAGTTGCATTTGTTATTGACATCTTACATCTTTAAAGTCTGCAGTCATTTGTTGTTGATCTTCGGGAGAAGATGACTGGAATAAGCCTCTACGGTATTGTTTCTGACATCACAAGTACTCAAGAGCCAGTACTTTCTGTTAAGATTCAAGATGTAACTGGTGCAGTTTGGGCAAGACTACATTTTGCTCAATCCTGGTAGGAATATTTTTCTCAAACCTTAAAGTCACATGCTATTCTCTTTGATCAATCAATTTGAAAAAAGATATCTCTCAAACCAAACCAATAAGTTACAGGCATTTTCTTTGATCAATCACTGTGAAAAAAAAATTCACAGAAATATATCCCTTGCAGGTCACTTGGGAGACTAGGACTGGGGCACACTATTTACATATCTGGTTTGATGTGTTCTGTGGGTACAGGAAAAAGGTGAATGTTCTGATTATATGCAATCTTCATAGATGTTAACTTATATATATAATTTCATCTTCCATGGATTTTATATAAAAAAAAGATTGGGGAAAAAATAACTTAACCATCTGTTTTAACAGCTTGATCATCTTACCGTGCCACTCTTTCTATTTTGACAGCCTAGAATTGCGGTGGGTTGAGAATGACGTTGGAGCTTCATTTATTAATATTAGCTGCTTACCGGCGCTGCTTAACTCATCTTGTCTTCACAAGTTATCCTGCCTTTCTGATTTATCAGCCGAGCCTACTGGTACTCGTGTATGTTCTCTTGCTTTGAACATTGTCATTCATGTTCAAGATCTCTCTGTAAAGGGCTAGGATTTTTTGAAATCACTAACTTTGTAGTATATCAGGGATCAAAGCAGTACTTGGGTAGTACCGAAACCTATTTACAATGGAGCTCTAATGTCTTCCCTCTCTAGCTATAAAGAATCTAGAACATCTATAATAGACACAATATCATTAGAGTAAATTTGATTACACCAAAAACATAGCAGTAAGATGAAGTTCAACTTGATCTTCTGCACACCAATGCACCATTGTCTAAGCTCTTAAAACATATGGAATTCCTCTCTTCCCAGATTGTCCACCAGATACAAGCTGGGACAAAATTCTCCATCTACTCCTATCCTTAGCATGTAAACATGTTCCCTCCCAGCTGCTTAGAGCCTCTGTGACCTTGCCTGGTTCTCTGCTATTCCTTTTAAGGTTTAGGTGATTCTCCACAAATGAGTTGTGTATGGACAACACAGAAATAGATGGTTGACTGTCTCAGCTGTTTCTTTACACAGGAACCATCTTGAGCACAATGTCATACCTCTGCTCATCAAGTTGTCCACTGTTAAAGTGGCCTCCTTTGCTAGTAACCATACAAAAAGTGATACCTTGAGGGGAAATTTTATCCTCCAAATCTGCTTCCATGGCCAGTTTGCTTTTTGGGAAGCATGAGCAACCCTTCGCGTATGAGATAGCAATGACAGGAGATTGACCGGTCGGGGTCAAGTGATCTCAGGGGTTTAGGGGTGCTTCTCCTGCTGCGACTACCCCTCTTCTATTTGAAAGGTAAAGGCCGGAACTCTTGCTTTCGTCTTGTCTTTACTCTTCCCCCCATCCTCCCGTCGCCTGTCCGCTCAACTCTGATACTCGAATCTCCTTTGTGCTGGTTCATAATTTTGTAGGCAACATTGACCTTAAAATGCCTTAGTTAACCTGCCACCACAGAAGATCTTCACCAGTTTGAACCCCAGGAAATCGATCAAGTTTGCTGAAGAAATCAGCCACTCTTTGAACCTCCCAGTCATTGAAATGTCTTCTAAAATTCAAGCTCCACCCGTTAGATGTCCACATGTTAGTAGGGGTGTGCAAAAACCTAACCGACCAATAAACCGAACCAAAAAAAGTGTTATTGGTTTATTGTTATTGGGTTAACGGTTATTTAATGGTTTTATAAAAAAAAATTATTGGGTTGTCGGTTTGATATTGGTTTTTTAATATTGGTTTACTGGGTTAACCGATAACCCATTAAGAATAAAATAATTTACTATTTTAATTTTTAGTCATACATAAATATCAAACAAACAATATTAGTATAATCACTATATTAGACTATAACTATAAGGACCCTACACAATTAACATTACTTATTAGAGTCTCATTGATTCTCTATTCTGTTGTCATTATGCTACTTACGCAGCACTGAAGTGATTGGAGAATCTGCATTTTCAGTTATGGTTGTGTTGTTTGTATTCCAGGTATGTAGAGTCTGGCTGGATCAAATTGAACATTGTCATGTAACTGCGAGACTATCACATACATCTTGTGGTTACTTTCTTGATGATGGTTCCAGTGAAGACCTCAAGTGCAACTTCTGTCAACGTAAATGCAATGCAGAACTAGCACGGAATTTCCATTTAAAAATAACTCTTGCAGATGAGAGTGGAAAACTCTTTGCTTGGTGTACTGGTCAAACAGCTGTGGAGTTGCTGCAAATAACTCCTGATGAATTCTGCAAACTACCAGAGGTAAACCCAACTACCTGACATGAAAACTGGAATTTGGATTATTAATTCGATAATTTTCTGAATTCATTCCGATATATATACCAGCTGATTTCTTTCATGAGAAATTTGTTTCACTTGCCACAAATTTTAAGTAAATGGTGAAATTTAACTACTTTGATTATTATTTTTCCAATTTGTGAGTGCCATAGACAGGCAATTAAAATATTCCATATGTAGTCTCCAGGATTTTATCATACTTTGGCTACTGTATACATGTTTCTTCAAAGAACAAAGTATCTGCTGCAGATTTCTTTATAGAACGAGTAATGATTGACCTTTGATGGGAACTGTGTTTGATGTTTGATAGCATGAAGAAGTGCTCATTTCTCCTCTTATCATTTTTCATTTCATGGATTTGACATATCAGGAAGAGCAGATAATGTACCCATCATCCCTTGAGCATGAAACATTCAAAGTTGCATTGGTGAACTGCAGGAAAAAAGTTGGACTTATGGATCAAGATCATGACACAATTGCATGGGAGATCACCCGCGCAATGAAGTGTGAATAAACTTTGAACCATTACTTGCATCTCAAATATGATAGTTGATAAGAGGCTCTGCCAGCTACATTAAGATGAGATTTGGGATTTGTAAGAAATATATTGCCAAAATCTTAGACATACAAAATAAATACATGTTCTGCCTGAGGTAAAAATAACCCTCCATCTTTATCATCTATGTTAGTCCCGAGTCTTGAATCAAATTAACAAAGCGGTGTTATGCTCTAAACAAGGTGCTTGTAACAACATAAATCATGTAAATTTTGTTGTATTTGGAAACAGATACATTTTGGAGATACCCTCTTCAGTATAGAAAGGATGATTGGTTGCTGTGAAGCTAAAAGGCTAGTTGAAAACATAGTCATTTTACACTAACTTACATTATGTTAACTAATTGATTATCCCTTATTCATTGCAACATTTACAAGTACTAAAATGTACTGGTGACCATCTTAATTTTTGGCATTTCTATTAGGCGGCTAAAAATTGGGGAATGATCTCTCTTCAACAAATGCTGAGACTTTCAGAAGAATGTCGCCAAATTAATTTTGCACACTGTCCTCGAATAACTAATGCAAACCGCCTCAAATTGTTCTTGAGTTAACAATTTGAAACCAAGTTGTACAGCTCACTCCTCTTCATTCAATGGTTCAATCTCGTTGGAAATTAGAATTCACATAAAACGTGGTCAAGTGACAAAAGGATGTCATTGCAGTTGGGTGGAAGTTTCTTTACTTTGAACTTATCAGTATCCTGAACAAAACCAGTGTGTTTGGTAGGGCGGAAAATGCTTTCCTAGAAAAATGAGTGAATTTCTTATTTATTTTCTAGTGCTCGGTAAGTAAGCAAAAAACATATTATTCCAAGAGCGGTTTTATGTATTCTAACAAAACACTATGAGGTGGGATGAGGTGAGAGTGGGAGCTCAGGGTGGTTAGGGTAGAATGGTCAAGGGTTGGGGCCATTGGGTGGGTGGGTGGGGAGGAAAAAATCAAGACGTCAAATGACATTATCTGAATGTTGGAATGATAAGTGTTATTGTAAGAAAACTTTGTCAAAGGTCAGAACTGCTATCAATACTACATGCTCGAAGCAAGTTCTCTAGCACCTGAATAGTCTGTTCAGACTAGTCATTTATCTGAGGATGAAAAGTTGTACTAAGCTTCATCCGAGTACCCAATTCCTACTGTATAGACCTTTAAAAATGCGATGTAAACTGAGTATCTAGATTTAAAATTATGGAAATAGACAAACTGTGCAAATGAACAATCTTTTGAATGTAGATCATAACTAGCCTCTCAAAATTATAGGTACTCAAAACCAATACAAAGTGTTCTGATCTAGTCAATCTATTCACGATGGCCCAATTATCATCGAAATTCTTCAAAGTCTAAGGCATCCCAATTGCTCACTATTGACATGAAATGTATCTTTCTGCATATATTTCAACATGAATACAATATGGCCAGTTTATTATAAGTACAACTGTTACTTTACCTACAAAATACAAATACATTGTGGTCAATTTGAATACAATTGTTGCTTAAATTGAAATGAATACAAATGGTGGTTACAGTTGAGTACAGTTATAATTGAATACAATGTGGTATTATATCTGAATAGCAAAGGCACATGCCTTTGAATACAAATACAAGCTGTGATTATGAATACATCCGAGCATATTGTTTTTCATTTGTACTATGTTTAATACATACATTTAAATAGAAATACATAATACTAGTTACATATACATCCGGATCAAAAAAACGGACGATAATTAAAAAAATGAACGTGGAATTCCTCTTGTAAACCTTTTTTGGTCTTTCACTAAACTATTGACTTTAAAGAATTCCTTTTGGTTAACCCTACCCAAATATGAAAAAAATGAGATTAACACAAGTAATACAAACTAAAATTAAGAAAAAATGAGATTAACTCAAAAGATACAAATTCAAAACTACTAAATAGAAGTTATCTGATTGTATAAGATTCGAAATTTGTTGGAGATTCACATTAAAATGAGATTTTATTTGGAAAAGAACTATACGTTATGAACTGATTTGCAGAAAAGAAGTGAAAACTGGAAGAGAATAGGATTTAGGGAGCGTGATTTATACGGTATTATACGTATGTGGGTGTATTTGCTACAGATTTGATAATATAATTGCGAATGACAATGTTTTATAACTATAATTATATACCATAAATACATAGGATAATATTTATAGAACTATAATTATGTATCATAAATACAAAACCTATATTTGCTGTATTCTATAATTCTCCAAATAAAAATTAATATCTGTTATATAAGTCTAATTTTTTTGTACTGTAGTAAATTAAATTATTTAAATTATACAATTGATATAAAAATAACAATAAATTCAATATAATCAAATAAATAAGGTAATACTAATATTTATAAAAACAATTCTCTAACGCTCTCAGCGAAATTGTGGAGGTACATATACTAGTAATATTTTACAATAGGATAAAAATCTGTGCCAATTTGACTTTTTTTTTTTGTTTTTGTTTCTTCTGTTTGAAATGTCAAAGTCAAGCTGTTAAAATCTCTTACAATAAATGAATTAGAGGGTGTTTGGATTGATTTAAAAGTTGATCAAATTTACTTTTAAGTCAGTTTTGAACTTCTGAAAGTGTTTGGCAAATATAAAATATAATTTAAAATAAGTCAAAAATAACTTAAAATAAGTTGGGAAGTGTTTGACAAGGTAAAAAATGTCTTAAAATAAGTTGAAAATGACTTAAAATAAGTCAAAAACCAAAAGTAAGTCTCCCTCTACTTTTTATTTTTTGACTTAAAAATCATTTCAATTTGACTTTTTTATTTTTGACTTAAAAGTTATTTTTTTAAGTCAATCCAAACGGTCTCTTAGTCTTCGAAATTTCTTATTGTGGAATACAAATATTGTGGTCACTTTCTATCACGCCTATTTTGAAAAATTACAACCGACAAAAATATTTGAAGAATTTAATCTCTTAATTTATATTATTAGTCACCTTCAAATAAATCAGATTAGATTAGTTTAGATTTAAATCTGTACAAGACAACAACATATTTATATTTGACTTTCAAATTCAACATGGACACTTTCTCTTTGTCGGGTTTCAATACTGGCCTGATTGGATAAACTTGTAATTTATGTTTTATAAGTTAAAAATTAGAAATTAGAAATTAGAAATTATAATTTATGATTATTTTTATTATATTAGTTTAAGAATAATTACTTATAAGAATTTTTTATTTTATCTAAACACAATAAAAGTAACTAAAAATTATTTTAACTTAAAACAAGCTCTAAACAAACTTGTTACTCTATGTAATCATAGATACTTTTAAAAAAAATAATGAAAACTAACCTAAAGAGTCCTTCACCCAATTGATTAAATTTAAAATAGACGATCAAGATATAATATATATGTATGTATATATGTGTATATATATATATATATATATATATATATATAATCGTATATAATTAACGAATAATATGTGTATATCAATTAGAGAAAGTAAACAATAACTATGTTTGATAAAGATATCGAGGGCAAAGAAAAAAGAAAATTAGAGAGAAATAAATCTCTTACCAATAAATTATTCATACAATCAATCAAAACTCTCCATTTTACGTAAAAATAAATAGTTGAAGATTTGGAGTGATAAATTTTGGAAAATTAATGTTCATTGTTAGCAAAGGCAACAGTAATTGAATTAGCTTTTCCTATTTGTACTAAAACAAAACTTGATGAATAGATGTCGTCGCGTCAAAAAAGTACTTATCTTCCCGGGTTGGAGTTCTCCTAAGTATAAAATTGCCTTTTTAAAAAAGTGTTTGACTCTCAAGGTGGAACTTCACAATGCCAATTCAAATTTAATCAAATTTCCATATATGTATCGAACACAAAAATACAAAAAAAAAAAAAAAAGAAAAGAAAAGAAAGAGGGAGTGGAAATTTCATGAGCCATAAAAGTGGGTCCTAACAACCGCATTTTGGCTTTACATGTGGTATCAAATACACCATCTGACAAATCAACATCGCACTACTTGAGTACTTTTCCTCTTATTTCTTCTTCTTCATCATTCCATTTTGAAGTAGTCCTGACCCAATTGCTCTCTCTATCACTATTGATTTTTCAAAAACTGTTTAACCAAAGCAAAATCTTGGAGTTGGAGGTATGGAAGGAGGTGGTAGATTTGTTGGGGTAGCAGTCGATTTCTCAGCATGCAGCAACAAAGCTCTGAAATGGGCCATTGATAACATTCTTCGTAAAGGGGATCATCTTATTCTCGTTACTGTTCGTCCTGAAGGACACTATGAAGAAGGCGAGATGCAGCTCTGGGAGGCTACTGGTTCTCGTATGACATCATCTCTTCCATTAATTTCTTTTTCCCCATCTCTACATTTATCTAATCAAACCCCAATAAATCAATTTTGGAATCCATCTAAGCTCATATATGTATATGTTATTTTGGTCATCTAAACTTGTTCTATGTGGGCTTTGCAAAGTACACCGGTCTAGGTAAAGGAGGAGGATTGCGATAGATCGTCACTCAGGTGAAATAGGAATTGATCATCTAGGTCATATCCTATGAGCCATTTTTCTATTGGATATCATCAAGCTGAACATACATAAGTAGATAAAGAGGCGGAGTTAGAATTTCAACGTTTTGGGTTCGGATGAATTCTGGAATGACTACTTGGATTGTTAATAATTGAGTTCTAAATTTAATATTTGTACATATTTAATGACTTTCTTAATCTAGATACACTGCTTGAGCAAAAGCTATTTGTTTGGCGAACACGTATATGGGCTTCTAGTTCCGCCCCTGAGTAGATTACAATCTTTGTTGTGTCCTGCTATATTCTTAATCTGTTTGAGTGGCGGCTTTTTGTAGCTACTAGTTCTTGTTCATAGTGCTATAGAAGTTCAGATAGGTTTATTTCTCTATGGTGATGTACCTAGAAATATATCTGTTTGTTTGCCTTGTTGGTTAGATGTCATAGACATGGGAACTCTGGTGAATGGAAAGGGTTAAATCACATGTCTATGTATGGGGAGTTTTTTATATTTCATTAAAGAACAGAATTTTAATACGTACGCAAAGTTTCATCATCAGGATTGAAGATGCAGCTCATGTTTTTTGAGTTTCATAGAGAATCCAATCCGTATCATATAGAGGCATTACAAGTATTTATTTTGGGAATTTCATCTTGGTTGTTAGAGGGGATAGGAAACTAGATTGCATTAGGAGTATGTAGTGAATGTGAAGTCTCAACAATTACGTCTTAGGGAGGTCATTTTTCTTATTTTTGAGGAACTTATTTTCCTAAAGAAAATGCTTTCCAAGGAATTTGACCAACCCAACATGAGAAAATTGGAACACACCCAAAGTGTTTAATCTTTTACTGGGTTGAGCATTGCATATCTAGAATCATCTAATTCATGCTTGCACCCATCTTTATTTACGAATAAATTTTTTGATGTGTCTAGGTGCAAGAGTTATAGTAGTTTCGTTAGAATCGTAGTAGTGAAAGCATGTCACCTTGGGTTTGTGTTACTGGTAAAATATGTGATATTTGATTAGCAAGATTCCATCTTCTGATACATCTTTTGAGATTTATTTATTTTGTTGCAGCTTTAATTCCTTTATCTGAGATATGTGATGGTCACACAATGAAGAGGTATGGGGTTAACCCTGACCCTGAAACATTGCAAATGATAACCCTTGCCGCTAGGCAAATGGAGGTGATATTTTCTCTTCTTTTATGAGATCCAGTGTTTCTCAGGAAGCATACTAGATCAAGTATTCTTACAAGATTACTTTTTGTTAGCAGATTACAGTAGTCATGAAAATTTTCTGGGGAGATGCCCGAGAGAAGTTATGTGAAGCAATTGACAAAACTCCCTTGAGCTGTCTGGTCATAGGGAACAGAGGGCTTGGAAAGATCAAGAGGTCTGATCTTTTTGTAGAATTCGTTTTGCGACTGAATATCCTGTTGTATATTAAATCAAAGTGGAAATCAGTTACTTCACTGCCTTTTCTTTTGCAACTATTGCGGAGAACTGAAGCTTTGGTTGCATTTATTCCTTGACAAAGCTACCAATATGTTCTTGCAAGCAGATTCCATATGTATTTACATCGCACGAGTAAACTTGGAATCTGTCTGCAGATATTACTCAAGTGCAATTTCAGCAAAATTCTCATAATCATTTAGCAATTTGCATTACTACATCAACTCTAAATAAAGGGAATAGTCTAACTTATAGTTTTTCCTCCTTTTGTATCTTTACAGGGCTATTATGGGCAGTGTAAGCAACTATGTGGTGAATAATGCTACGTGCCCTGTTACTGTTGTGAAGAAAGCAGAAGACTAATTTCACAATGTTCAGAACTCCTTAACTGGCAAAGCTGCAAACTTATGATAAATTAATTGTTGTCTGTTTTCTAAGCTTGGTGTGGGATCAAACTTCTATCTTATCGTGAACATTGAATATGTTGATGTGTGTATTGTGTACCGTCATGTTGAACCTCTGTAATTCCTGTCACTATGGATTGCTGCAGTAAATAAACTTTTTCGAACTCCTTCAATCTGGCTTCATCATTAAGTGCTTGCTAGATTCAACTGTCCAGTGCTTACTGTTTACTGCAATTGGTTGCATTTTCATAACGTTAAGATGTTATAAAACTCCTTGCTACAATCCTCCTTCATTGCCTACTTATTACTTAGGTTTAGCTGACCCAGCTTGAAGTTCCTTCCGCACTAATTAATGGAACCATCACTTTATAAAAGTTCACAGGTTAATCGACTATCGGTAAGATTGGGCCTGTTTGGAAAGCCACTAGGTAATTTGAATTGGTGTAATTATTAGAGTAGTAAGTAATTACACAACCTAGTAATTATGTTGAATTGTTTGTTTACCCTAGTGTAATTACATGTGTCCTCTTTGGTTGGACAAGTGTAATCATAAGGTTATATTGAATTTTTAAAAATAAAAATTAATTATTTAAAATTGAAATTTTATATTAGACAAATAAGGACCTTTATAAATAATATTAAATTAAATATTTAAGATACATATTGTCTCTTGAAAATATATTAATGGCGAAATGATCTAATGGACCCTTGTATTTGTATACATTTGTATTGTAGATCCTTCTACTTAACTCTTTACCATCTAAATCTTTAAACTCAATCAAAAGATGATTTTTAAACCCCTATTATGTGTGTAGCCCACTCTCCCTTAAATGGATGACATGTCAAATTCATGTCACATAAATTAATAACACGTCATAGTTATCTTCATTAACTATTTAAATAAAAGGTAAAATAATCTTTAAAGTAAAATTCTTATTTCTCTCATCTTCCTCCAACTCCTGTCTTCCGTCCACCTCTCCCGACCAACAACCACCATAACCTACACCCTCATAGTCTCTTTTTCTTTCATTTAAACTTATCTTCATACAAAAACAAAAGAAAGAAGAGAGACATTGAAAATGAAAGTCTTGAAAAAAAAAATCTTGAATCTTAAATTAGATCTAAATTTATCTTCCTTTGTTTCCTTTTCTTTTCTTCCTTTGTAAGCCTTTTGAAAATTTTACTCTATAATGGTGGTATTTGGTGAAATTAAAATGAAAATGAAAAAAAAGCATTGGGTCTACTAATAGGGTGGGGTGACTGAAAAAGGGAGTTGAGGCAAAGATGGAATGGGGGATAGCTGAAGCCTGAAAAAGAGGGTTGGGGCGGATATGAGGTTGGGAATGGCTGAAAAAGTGGGTTGGGACAGATATGGGGGTAGGGATGGCTTTGGGGATGTCTAATAAAGGGGATTAGGGTAGATATGGGGGTGAGGGATGGCTGATAAAGGGGATTTGGGCAGATATCGAGATGAGGAATGGCTGAAAACGGGGATTGGGGTGACGGGGTGGGCTGATAAAGGGGGTTTGGGCAGACATCGGGATGAGGAATGGCTGAAAACGGGGATTGGGGTGGCGGGGTGGGCAGAAAAAGAAGGTTGGGGCGGGGATAGGGGTAGGGAGGGGGCGAGGGGATGACTGAAGAAGGTGAGGTGAGGGGAAGAAAAAGATTTTTTTTTTAAAAAAATATTATTTTATATTTTTAAAATTTAAATATGTTCTTCACTTGCCTTTATATGCGTGTGGTTACACTCTCTCGCCAACTCATTCATCTTAATGTCATATAAACATGGTAAATGGTCAGAGAGGTTTGATATATTGTGTTTTAATGAGTTTAAGAGTTTAATTGATAAATGGTTAATAAGTAGAAAAGTCTATAATACAAACTCATACAAGTATCAGATCATTTCGCCTATATTAATTAATAAACATATGTTCTTAATTGATATTATAAAAAAATAATTCATTTATATTTTTTAATTTAGTATATTTTAATTAAATTAATCATAACAACTAAAATTACATAATTTCTATGAACATAATGAAATGCATGTTTGACAAAAAGATCTATATTATAAATATAATGTCATAAAATTATAAAACATTTGACAAAAAGATAATCTATCAAGTCTAACTTTAAAAAATAGCTTGTAATGTAAATATTGAGTCAATACTCCTAAAATAAATTAAATTAAAAATATAACATAAGTTCTAAATAAAAAAATAAAAAAATTGACATAATACTCTTCTGTCAAATTTCAACTAAACATACATAAATATGATTTAGAAGAAAAGGAAAACTTAAGTCCATAACTTTATTCAATAATGAATTCAACTTTAATTTAAAAATTAGAATACTAACAAGATTATACTAATGATTTTTTTAGAAGATACAAAAAATTGTATGGAATCACATGAAGTTAAAGGTTGAAAATAAGAAGGAAATGAAATATAAAAAAATATTTTTAGAAAATATTAGAAAATAAAAACCAAAAAAATATTAAAATAATAAAAATAAAAAATACATTAAAATGAAAAAATTAAAAAATAAAATAAAAGGAAGAAATTAAAAAGTAATCACCTTGTAATTACACCGTGTAATCATCATCAATTCACAACCTTCCCTGTGAATTGAAGAGTGTAATTACACCCTGTCAATTACACTCAATTACCTGCTGACCAGGTAATTACATGCCCAACAAAATATGAAAACAATGTAATTGCACCAATTACACCAAATCCAATTACCAGGGTGGGCCTTCCAAACATGCCCTTAATCTTCTGAGGTCCTTAAATCTCTCCCACTTTTTGTGTTACTGAAGAGTTCTTTCGTATTGTTTGAAAATCATTTGATAATTGAAATTAGTATAATTATTAAGATAACAATTACGTAATCTAATAATTATGTGATGGGAAAAGGGTGATATACCTTTTAACTTTGCTAGTTAGAGTTGATAATTCCTCATTAAAAAAGTG
>JAJOOF010009279.1:0-21516 GCA_029582545.1 Solanum lignicaule
AGGTACTGGAACCCTCGCAGTATCAATCTACGGATCAACAGTACGGTCCGTAGATCAATCTACGGACCGTCAATGGCCACCGTGGTTCCACACTTGGTCAGATTTCCCTGATTTGTCTTCCATATCTTGCCTGCTGATCTACGGTCATCACCTACGGACCGTAAATGGACCTACGGTACGTAGATCACCTCTGTTAATACCCTTTTTCTGCATTTCTTTCAGCTGTCTCTATGCTTGTTGGGGTGGGGAAAATTGATTGTAAGTGATACGGTGAAGTCTGCATAACCCAACTCATAAATCATCTTTTAGGGTTTTCTTGCCTGTGTTCTTTTTCCCCAAGAGACTGTTTAATTTCTGTTGAACCGGCATGTGTTAGGATCGTATGTGTAGAAGCATGATGGCTTATGAAAAATGATACCTGTCAGATTTTGTGATGTGTGCTAGAATTTGTAGACTACTATAAGTTGAATGTGTCGGCTCTGAGTATGACATAATCATGAACCAACTTCATGGCATGACTTAAGCTAAAACTTGAACTGGGTAATCTGATATTCTGATAATGAAACTATGTGCCAAGTGTGTGTGAGAATCGTTGAGTGTTCAAACAGTTTTTGTGCAAAAAACTAGAACTTGCCCGATTAGTCCTGGTAAGACAATTCAATCTAGAGGTTAGGAAGTGATCATAGGCCATTGTTCAGAAAAGTCCGCAAATTGCCTAAAAGAAGGATCTAACCAAATGAAATAAATGCTCCCTTTGATCCAAAAACTTTGAGCCTAAAATTAAACCATTTCTTTCTAAACCCTGAACTCACTTTCCCATAATCTACTATGTTGGCCCCGGTCCCTCCTTGGACATGTGCACTTTGACTTAGGTCAAAAGCCTAAGCTGAGGGTGACTAATGTAAAAAGTAACTTCAATCTTGGCCCTGACCTGACATCGGGTATTGTGCACCTCAACTAATGGAAAATCCATAAGTTGAATGTGGCTATGAAAGAGGAAACTGAAAGAAAACTAAGTATGAAAAGAGTGATGTTGAGAAAAAAAAGAAAAAAAGAAAAGAAGGATGTGACTTGTTGAAAGCTAAAAGAAAAATAAAATAAAAGTAAAAAGAGCTACAAAGTCTGAAGTCACATTTGTGGTTGAAGAAAATTAAGTGAAAGAAAGTAAAACGATAAGATGACAAAAATAGGGCAAAAAGATGTTGAAAGCCTAGTGTAATGTCAAGGAGGGCAGAAAGTCACTAAGAGTACCCAAATGTACCACACCTGACCCTGAGCCTACGTTACAAGCCAAGAAAGTCCTATAGTGATCCTAGAGTCTATTTTGGAGAGTCTAAGCAGTGAAAATAAGGGCAAGTTTATGGCATTGAGCACTAATTGTATTTGAAATTACTTCTGAGCGTGAGTGTTGAATAAATCCTTGTACCATGAATTCCATTCATTCTTGGGAAAAGGGGATTTATATACGCTCAAATTACACCTCCCTAAAGAAGTATAAGCGATCGTTATCAAGTAAAGAACCCAACTTGTAGGTTGGGGTCGATCCCACGAGGAAAATGGTTTGGACTTTACTTTAACCAACAATTATATTCAATTAGCCAAAGTATTTCCAGAAACAAGTAATAAAAAGTGGGGAATTTGTGAAACAAATTGTAAGAATTCAGTAAGTAATCAGTAAACAAAAGTCAATTTCGGTTGTAGCATTCTTGAGGCTACTTCATAATGTTCACGACCTAAGCCTACACCCTGGACGTGACTGGTACTGAAGAAGCATTGTTCTCCCCAAGCTGTAACACCTCATTCTTAAAACTGGCTAATATTAGAATAAACTAAAATTGAAAGAGCTAAATTAAGGATTTTGCAAGTTAGTCTTAAATTGTATGTTTTGGGTCAACTTCAAACGACCATAACTTTCAATACATGATGAGTTAGGTTGCCCATAAGATATCAAATGAAAGATATTTGAGTCCTCTATCCAACGCCACCGATTTTCCTAAATTTTGAGTTCAGAGGAGGGAGATATTCCCATTTGAATTCAGTCTATACAGTTAAGGAAGTTCATACATTTTAAGGATGGGTAAATTGGTGATTTCCCTACCCCATTAGTCTTAATGTTCATCACATCTGAGGCAATCGTCAATGGCACTAAGATAAGGGGTCAATACTAATTAGAATCATATTACGCTAAATTCGAAAAAACGTTCAAGAACCTAGGGCTATGTTCAAAATGAGAAAAAGGGAGGAAGCTTCAAGCGTTCATCAAGTTTGAGGATTTTCGTCAAGCATTTTATTCCTTCGAGTTATGTAAGCTTCCATAGTGTAGGGTTTGGTTACCCTCACGCCAATCATGTAATCTTTTACCCATGATTTCATTCTTAAATGTTGAATTGTTGAGTACTTGAAAGGGTCTTGAATTTAATTGGTAATGTAGTGTTGTTTTGAGTTCTTGAGGCGAGGGTTTGCGAATGAGTTGAGTAAATTGATAGTTCCTTGTGTGGGTATCGCTGAGATTCTTTTGGGTTAAAAGAATTTGTGATTGTTGACCTTAGATTCGGCAATGGGTATGAGTTGAATCGAGTTTGGGAGAGAAAGAAAAGACGAGGAAAAATTACGCGCCCAGATCTGCGTCGCGGAGATACTTTAAAATCCAATCCCTAGAAAATTACCCCCCTCTCCGAGTCGCGGAAAGGATACGGACTCCACTATTTCAAAAATTACTTCACGACCAAATAGTTTAATTTTTCTCCGCATCACGCTAATTCTCTGAAGTCTGTGTCTTCGCTCGTTTCTTATTATCAACTATCTAAACCCCATCTAATCATTGAGAGACCCTACATCCTAATCATAATTCTTGAATTCACATTTCAAATTAAAGATTCAGTTTAGAGTAAAGTTCGAGGGAATCCTTTTAGTCATTTTGAGAAGTCTTTTACAAACTTTAAAACATCTTTTAGACTTGAGTATGATGATGAAGAGATTTGAGTTTCATTTTTCAAAATGAATATATTGGAATTAAGTATTCCCTAGAGTAAATGTTTTTTACATTTAAAATGAGGCGAAACTTTGATTTCCAAATGAATTCATGAGTAGTTTTGAGTACAATATCTTTTAAGAGAATCTTTTGAGTAATAATCTCAAAGTTGAGGATGAGGAATTATTTTTAAACACATGAGAATGAGTTATATTATTGGTAGTAGTATTGAACACCGATATGGGGACGAGTTCAAACAACTCAAAGTCCTCATAAACCATGTATGCCAACATGGGTAAGGCTTCATACTTTTTCGATGATATATTACTTTTTAAGCATAGCTTAGTGGATCCACTTAGTTGACGATGTCTTATACCCCGGCAACGTATAGGACAGTTCTGGTAGTGTGGGAGCGACGTTGTATCATCACATAACTTATAGTGATGGTTGTCGATTAGAGAATCTCCCAAATAAGAGTAAAGAGTTATTATTGTATTTTTAAATACCTTGAGTTGTTATCTACTATTTTTAAAAACTTTTTTTTATATTGCATCTTTTATTGTTTCTTTAAAATGAGTTGAGTATTCTTGAACTGAGTTGAGTATTTCTGAGTTTAAGTATCCTTGACTATCTTTGAGTTGAGTTGAGTTGATATGAGGTATGTTTGTTCTTTCTTTCTATCAGATCAAGGTTATGTCTGTGATTTAGAGTTCCCCTTGCATGCTCGTACATTCAATGTACTGATGCCATTTGGCCTGTATCATTCATGATGCAAATACAAGTAACTAGGGTCTTCAACCGGAGCTCCATTGACACCACTTCCTTTCCGATGGGCTCCACACTTTGCATTCATTTTTAGTTTGTTAGGATGATCGGGGTCTTGTCCCGACATCCATCATAGTATTGTTAGAGGCTTCATAGATAGTAGAGTTTTGAGAAGTTTGTTTAATTTTCAATTGCTAATGTTCTAGAGTTGGGTTGCCTCTTCTGGCCAGTTGAATTTCTTTTTAAAATATTCTGAGCTATTTATTTTGAGAGTGATTTGAGAAAACCATTTACTTTTGAGCTCTTGTGATGTTGAGAAAGTCTTTCGCTGAGTATTGAGCTAGGCCAAGGGTTCTCTTGGTACCAGTATGATTCTTGAGTGCCAGTCGCGTCCAGGGTGTAGGTTCGGGTGTGACACAAGTGAACCCTCATCCCGGCTGACTACAAGAGGAAAACTTATTCGAGCAATAATAGGCTTAAAACTGAATTAAACTCACTAAACTCAAATACTCAACTCACAAAGACTGGATAGTACTCAATACCAATATTTAACGTTTGTAAAACAACTCAAAAGAAAGTAAATACTGAAAGACTCCTCAAGTATAACTAACTATGAAGTCTCTACTATAAAAGAAAGGTATCGGGACAAGACCCACGAATCTCAAATCTACTAAACTGAAAGTAAATGTGAAGGCCTCAAGAATACAAGGAGGCTTACGAAAAGCTAAATATAGTGTAGAGTGATCTCAACGAAGCGCATGTTGATAATTTGTAACACATGTATGTGCATCATAAAAGGATTCAGGTCGAATGACATTGGTACATTGAATGTACGAGTATGCAAGGAGAACTGGAAGCATGGGTAACTGAACAAATAAGAATGGAAGAATAATCACCTCAACACAACTTCAATAAAAAAGCAACAACAAGAGATGCAATATTTAAAGCTATATAAATAAAAAATGTCAACTCAAGAATGTATATAAGAACAGAATAAAATACTGTTTACTCTTATTTGGGAGATTCTCTAACCGAAAACCATCACTTAGCTATGTGATGATATAACATCTCGCCACACTACCATATTTGTCTTTACCTTGCCATGGTATTGAACTCCTCAACTAAGTGGATCCACTAAGTTATGCCTGAAGGCACTAAGGATTCATCCCAAAAGTATGATCTTTTACCCATGTTGGATACATGATTTACAAGAAATCTGAGTTTTTTTAACTCATCCCCATATCGGTGTTTAATACTACTTACAATAATATATACCCATTCTCACACGTATTAAAATAAACTCTTTTTCGGTGGTTTGAGATGATTGCTCAAACTATCCTCTTAAAAGAGGTAATTGCTCTAAAATATCTTTGAACTCATAAACACTTTTTAGAAATCAAAGTTTCTATTTTCTCAATGTAAAAATGATACATTTGTGAATACTTAGTTCCCTTAAACATTACTCAGAAATGTCTCTTTAAGCTTTCCTCAAAAACATAGTTTAAAACACAAGTTTTGGCTTCAAAGGATTCTCAAGATTTATAACTCAACATAGAGTTCCTGTTGATATATAGACACGAACAAAGCAACTCAAGGATTTCAATTACAATATAGGAACTCAATCTTCAAAACTCAACGATACTACTCATCTAAAAAATGCTCAATTCACAAGGTTCATGCTGGAATATAGACATGAATGAATCGACTCAAGGACCGTAATGTAATACTTAGCTCCCTCATATTCTTTTTAAATCATGAATACAACCCATCTCATTCTTATATTTCTTTTCTCGAGACTTAGTTCAAATTTATAGGTAATTGCAAAAGACTTCTCAAACTTACAAAAAAGACCCCTTGAACTTTCATCTTAACATACTTTAATTAGAAATGTAAATTAAGAGATGTGATTAGGATATGTAGGATCTCTCAAGCATTAATAAAGACTTACAGATTTAATATCAAGAAGAGATGGAAGACAGGATTTGAAAGAACACATACGGGATGAAGAACGAAGAAGAAAAGTATCACGCCACGAGGCTCAAAGAATCAGCTTTTAATAATGAGTTTATCTTTCAGAGCTTACCAATAACTGAAAGATAAACTCATTATTAAAAGCTGATTCTATTACTATATCTAAAATCTAAGTTTAGTTGCTGGGACATGCCCCCTAGCTAACTCTAACAAAACAGAAAAGTGAAAGTAAAGACTAAAATGAAAGCATGTTTGTTGTCCTCAAAATATGAGGACTCATAACTAAAGCTGCTGAATGCGGACCGAGAATCATCATTAAAGGATGTAGCGCAAAGTATGTGTCGGTACTTGAAATTTACTGAGCATGTAGGATATAGATACTAAGCTGAGCAAATATATATAAGGTGAACAAAGCATAACTGAGCAATAGCATAAACTGAGCAGGAATGTAAATAATGAAACATAACTAAAAAGCTAAACTGAATGCAATGACCAAGTGTTAATCATAAACCTGACATGCTAAACTGAATACTGAAGACCTGGTCAATGCACTAGGAGTGTGACTATGGGAGCTACTATTAATCGACATAAAACGACGTTAGCTAAATGCGGAGTCCGATGTATACGCCCCTTGCTAGGGGTATAAAGTCATAATTGGCGTGGTCACTAATTATGATGCCCAACGGAGGGGACTTATACTCCTACGGGACTATAAGGGTACACTGAACCCTAGTTCTAGGACTATAAGTTCTGGGACTATAAGGGTACGCTGAACCCTAATCCAACTATGTGCTAAGTCTACTCCCAATTGAATATATATATGACAAAAATGTAACTAACATACTGAATAGATCGAAATACTGACATGCAATATGAGAATGCAACATTTATATACTGATAATGTGACATTCGAAAACTGAAGAATGATTATCTATTCAACTGACCTAACAAGTGCAATTTCTGAACTAGAAGAATCTACACAAACTAGGGTTATGAGTTTCATACAAGGAATTAAACAATGTTTACAAGAAAACATGATATTTATATTATAAATACTATAACAACTGAAATCATTAGAATTCTCCAAGGTATTAGAAACCCTAGGCCTAAACAAGATATATAAAATAAAGGAACTGACTGAATTCTAGGGACCTAGTGGATGAATGGAACCCACTAGTAAAATCCCACACACGTGGTCTCAAAATCTATGGAGAAATCCTTTAGATTTTGGGGCTGAAACTTGAAGCAAAACTTTTGATTGTTCTTGAGGGGCTAGTCGACTCTTTCTCCTCTTTTTGCTCTAATTTTTGGTGATTTTGGAGAATAAAGGTTTTGGTTAGGTGCTGACTAGATTATTAGGCTTAAACTGTTTAAAACGACGTAGTTTAGGTATTAAATGATGTACTTTAGGTGCCCAATGCATAGGTTAAAGGAAAAAACTGACCTAACTTAACAGCTGCCGAGACTATGGATGGCCTATGATGGGAGGATCGTGGACTGATCGATGGTCTGTCCTGGTAGGGTGTCAGTTTGATGGGATCACAATCCATGGAATATGGACCATGGACCGTTGTCCCACTTACGGCCCATAGGTCCTGCATTGGGTCATGAATATTCCTGGGGTTCTGGGTGGCCTAACGTGGACCATAACTATGGGCTGTGGTTTGGCATCCGTCGGTGGCACTTACATTTTCTGAAAATATCTGCATTTTTATCTTTTTTGAATTCGAGGTGTTACATTATCCTCATTTGGGAACATTCTTCCTCGAATGAAGTCTAAACTAGCTGAGTATGGAGAGAAGGAGTTGCAATCCCTACCACTAAGTACTGGAAATTGATATCCGACTGAATTGAGTTCCATGAATGCGCAAATATGTTGAGATGCAAGAACAACTGAAGGAACAAGATACTGAGACTGAATTTACGCAAGAGTAAACCAAGAGACTGGAGAGGAACTATTACCTCAAGTTGAAATGGAATCAAAAGGAAAGAGATGAGGATACTTGGCCATCATGGCGGCTTCTGCTACCCAAGTAGTTCCCTCTACGTACTGACTCCTTTTAAAAACCTTCACTGAAGCTATTTCTTTATTTCTCAACCTACAAACCTAATGGTCAAGGATCTCGACTTGCACCTTTTCATAAGTGAGACTATCCTTCACAACCACACTCTCTAATGGTACTATCGATGCCGGATCACCCACACACTTCTTAAACAAGGAAATGTTAAAGACTGGATGGACCGCTGCTAGTTATGCTGGCAAATCTAACTCATAAGCCACATTACCAATCCTTTTCAAGATTCTGTAAGGACTTAAACATCTTTGACTGAGCTTTCCTTTCTTGCAAAATCTCATCATTCCCTTTATAGGTGACACCTTCAGGAAAACCCAATCATTGATTTCAAACTCCAAGTCCCTTCTCCTCACATTTGCATAGGACTTCTGACGACTACGAATTGTCTTTCGTTTAACTATGATAAGGTGAAGTTTTTCCATAGCTTCATGAACCGAATCTGGCCATATCAAGGCTGCTTCACCTACTTCAAACCAAATAATCGAGGACCTGCATCTATGTTCATTTAGTACCTTATATGGGGCCATCTGAATATTGGAATGTAAACTATTATTATAAGCGAACTCTATGAGATGTAGGTGATCATCCCAACTACCCTTGGAATCGATCACACAAGCTCTCAACATATCCTCTAAGGTCTAAATGGTAAGTTCTGCCTAACCATATGTATGTGGATGAAATGTTGTACCGAGATTTACTTGACCACCAAGACCTTTCTAAAATGATTTCCAGAAATGAGAGGTAAACTGAGGACCTTTATGTGAGAGGATAGAAAAGGGAACCCCATGCAGCCTGACTATCTCATAGATGTAGATTTTGGCATAGTTCTCCACTGAATCTATAGTCTTGACAGCCAAGAAGTGAGTGGACTTAGTAACTATGTCCACTATCACGCAAATGGAGTCATGTTGTCTGCGAGTACGAGGTAAGCTCGTAATGAAGCCCATTATTATCACTTTCCACTTCCATGTAGGAATGTTAATCTCTTGAGTCATACCTCCTGGTTTCTGATATTCTACCTTAACTTGTTGATAGTTAGAACACTTATCCACAAAATCTATTATGTCCCTATTCATGTCGTTCCACCAAAAGACTACCCATAGATCACGGTACAACTTAGTGGCACGTAGATTGATTGAATACCTAGAGTTATGAGCTTCTGTAAGGATCTGCTACCTCAACCCACCCACATTATGAACAATATGCGACCTTGGTAACGAAGTACACCATCTCCCACTTCGAAGAAAACCTAAACTGTTTGCTGATGGACTATGCTTTTCAACTGAAGTAACATCGGATCATTATCTTGTTTTTCCTTAACCTCTGCAGCCAATAATGATTCTGATCTATTTTGAACTAGCACACCACCATCTGAAATGTCTTTAAGGCATACTCCTAAGTGAGCGAGCCGGTGAACATCTTTTTCTAACTCTTTCCTTTCTTCCTCAACATGTGCTACACTACCCATAGACAGCATGCTAAGATGATCAACCACTAGATTGGCCTTACGAGGATGGTAAAGCACATTCATGTCATAATCTTTGAGGAATTCAACTGATCTCCTCTGAAGTAGATTTAACTCCTTCTCGGTGAACACATACTGGAGTCTCTTATGATCTCTGAATACATCAACATGAACACCATACAAGTAGTGTCTCCAAATCTTTAGAGCAAATACTATGGCTGCAAGCTCGAGGTCATGAGACGAGTAGTTCTTCTCATGGACCTAAAGCTGTCTAGAAGCATAACCTATGACCTTAGCTCGCTGCATCAACACAGAACCTTGGCCGACTATGGATGCATCACAATAAATAATACACCCATTTGAACCATCTGGTAGGGTCAAAATCGGAGTTGTAGTTAACCTAGTCTTCAGTTCTGATAATATTTTCTCACACTCATGAAAATCCTTCCATAAATCTCCTGTAATGACCGAAAAAACCCAAGAAACTTTTGATATATGTTGGGGAGGTGGGTATGGGCCAATGTTGTACTGCCTCAATTTTTCTGAGAATCCACCGGGATCCCTTTGTTAGATACCACATGACCAAGGAAGGCGACGGACTATAATGAGAATTCACATTTACGGAACTTAGCGAATAACCGGAGATCTTTGAGAATTTGCAGAACAACTCTTATTTGATTCACATGCTCCTCCTCACTCCGAGAATAAATAAGGATATCATTAAAAAAGATGATAACGAACAAGTCCAAATACTATTTGAACATCCTGTTCATTATGTCCATGAAAGCTACATGAGCATTTGTTAGTCCAAAAGACATAACTACAAATTCATAATGACAATGTCGAGTCGTGAAGGATGTCTTCGGAATGTCACAATCTTTGACTCTAAGCTAATGATAGATGGATCAGAGGTCTATCTTGGAAAAGTAACTAGTAACGTGAAGTTGGTCGAACAAGTCATCAATCCTAGGGATTGAATACTTATTCTTGATTGTGGCTTTGTTCAACTACCAATAGTTAATGCACATTCTGAGAGAACCATTTTTTTTTCACGAACAACACTGGAGCACCCCAAAGAAAGATACTAGGTCTGTTGAAGCGCTTATTTAGAAGGAATTTCAACTACTCTTTCAATTCCTTAAGATCGGTTGAAGACATTCTGTAAGGAAGAATCAAAATTGGCTAGGTATCTTGAAGGAGATCTATGCCGAAGTCGATTTTCCTTTCGAAGGATTTCCGGAAAGATCTTCTGGGAACACTTCTAGAAACTCATTTACTACAGGGATTAACTCAGGAGTTGCGGTTTCAGAGTTTGAATCCTTAACCCAAACAAGAGGATAGATATACCCTTTAGAAATCATTTTCCTTGCCATAAGGTAAAAGATAAATCAACCTATAGGCATTGAGCTACTACCCTTCCACTGTGTGAACCACATATGAGCCACACCTTCAGTTATTAGTATTATTATCACAATGTGGCTGTGAATAAGAAACAAGAGAAACTAAAGTTGAATTAATAATAAAAATTGAAAATTGAATACCTGTAGTAATATTTTCTTTGGATTTGGGGGAGACAGTTCTGACAACCATCATTAATTGGGTAAAAATTGATTACATGAAAAGAGGGGCATATTATTATATCACATTTTGTGGGTATAAAAGTGAATGATATTATAACAATTTGGCAAATTTATTTACTGCTATGCAGCGTTATTTTATTCAATTGTAAGGTTTTAATTATTATTATTATTATTCGTTATTTTTGTGGCAAATGAGGGATTCTAGTTTTACAATGATAAGGGGGTGATTGGATGCAAATATGGGTTAAGGTTTCCGTAAGGTTATTATCTTTGTATTGGTTTCAATTTTGGAACTTTACTTATAGTTATCAAGTTACAATTCATGTTTTGAGATATTGAGATATGTAATTAAATATTGGGTGTATTACATTATATGAAAACTATTAGGGTTCTAATGTTTGGAGAAGTTATGACTTAACCCTACACTTTGTTATAGATTCAGTGAGTTTTTGGGTCAAGGCTAGACACAAAGCAATATGAGTGTTGCTAGTTTTGAAATCTTATTGTGATTATTTATTTGAATAGATTGTATCAATTTGGAAACCCAATGAAAGAGGAAGGTGCAAGTCCCAGAGCAATTGTTTGATTATTTGAGGCAAGTGGATTTCTCAACCCTTGTTAAGTGTATAGAATCGTGTACTTCCTTTTGGTATGTGTTGGGGAGTAATGGGACTCGGTGGTGGGTTGACTTGTCAATATTGAATAATTCTAATGATGAAAAGGGGTAATAAAAGGCAATGTGATTAATTATTGGTGTATGATGTGTTGAGAATGGTTTGAAAGGTTTATTGATTCATTGTCGATGTTGTATCACAATTGTGTTGTTGTGAATTGGGCAATAAATGCAATGTGATTAATTATTGGTGTGTGATGTGTTGAGAATGATTTTGAAAGGCTTATTGATTCATTCTTAAGGATATATCATGAGTGTGTTGTTGTGAATTGTGTATTGTTATGAAAATGGTCATCTCTTCATTATTTGTGTGAACATGCCATTTGCATTGGTTTTGAGACATGGTTGTAATAAGTGTTATGTTGATTGAGGAGGATGTATCATTTAGAGGGACGTGTCGCACACCGTGACGGATACTATGATTCAAGGGACGTGTCACACGCCGCAACCAATTATATTATTAAGGAACGTGTCGCATGCCATGATAGATTTTATTATCGAGGGTCGTGTCGCACGCCGCGACAGATGCATAGACATATATATCCCCCATGGGTCCCGAATTGATAGACAACGGGTGTGTATCATTAGGTCAGATATTCTTCACTATAATTGACATTGCATTTCATTACACTACACATTTTTATCATTGGTGAACTTGATCTTGTGTGTTACTGATCTTGTGAATGCCTTTTTGTGAAACTTGTGATTGATGAATATTGAGCTTGTTGTTAAGGATATGTAATTGTTATAGTGTTATTGTTGAGCTATGTGCTATGTAAAATGTGAACTGTTAGGTTGGGCTAGTTTTATGCAGGTTCTAGTTGTGGAGGTTCGGTTTGGGTTTAAGGAGTACCCGTACTCTATTCCCTTAGCTTGTGTTTAAAACGTTACTTGCTGAGTACCGTGTGGATTGGTACTCACCCATTGGTACTACATTTTTGTAGGTTACTAGCTTAGATCTTCGGGATACTCTTTATTCTCTCCTTATCTGAGGCTCCCTGTGGAGATTTTTTAGGTAGTTGGTTATCATCTCAGCGGACCTTGTAACTCCTATTTATTAACTTGTTCTATTCAACAAACACTGTCATTTGAGACTTGTATCTTTCTTTCGATTCAATTGTAATACGTTAGAGGCTTATACAAGTGACAACCAGTTTTTGGGGTTTTTATTATGTTTACTTAGTTATCCGCACTTATGATATTTTGAGATTTCAGTTCCTCTTACATCCGCATAGTTTGTGATATTTAGGTTTTAGGCTGACTTCACTTGGTGGGATAAGACAAGTGCCATCACGTCCATTTTTTTATTCATGAAAAAATGGTATCAGAGCCCTTGGTTCATAGGTCTCACATGTATACAAGCCGAGTCTAAGTAGAGTCTCGAGGATCAGTACAGAGACGTCTGTACTTATCTTTGAGAGGCTATGGTGACTTTTAGGAGAAATCTTCCCTTCTTGAATCTCTATCATGTCTCCTTGGTCCTATCTGATTCCCTATCGCTTTATTCGACCCTCTCACTTATATTGATCACTCGTGTGTGGTTCTTCGTTCGTGTAGTTAGTGTCGTGTATGGCTTGGAGGTTAGATTTTGTTTATAAGGTATAGACTTCTGGAAAGGATGCGTGGTTAGATTAAGAATGTTTAACAATTTTAAAGGGTTGAGTACGGTGATGACTCTATGATGCATTTTACGGATATTCAAATGATGAGGTTGAACAATGATTTGAGGGATTTCATGAATGTGTTATCTTTCTCAAGTTAGTTTCCCAAACAAAGGAATAGTACTTATGTGGTATAGGCAATATCTTGAGTGGTTTGACAATTGGAAGTGGAATGACTGAAGGGGTGGCTAGATAATAACATGTATTAGTTTCTTAGCGAATCATGAGAATGATGTTGGGCCAATTGAGGTAGGCATCTCTACTACAATTTTATAAATTAAGTGTATATCAAAGAAAGTCATGATACGACTACTATAATGGTACTTATTTTTACTTGGATAGATTTATGGAGTGTGTTAGTTCTGCTTTCGACTTAATCTACGAAGGAATGCATATCGATTAGGATGAAAGATCGAATGAATTTGATAGTGTATTGTCGTTACTTAATGGGCAGAAATGTGTAGGCTATTTGGTGTTAATCATTTTAGTGGTGGATCGTTGATACGGTATTAATGTGTTAAGTTGAGAAGTGCATGACGAGTGTTCTAAACGAGGACCAATGATTTCATCTGAAGGTCCAAACGAATGGATAGATACCAGAATGACAAGCTTATAGGTAAAGGAAGTCCCAAAAAGTATAATTGTGTGAAGGTAATTGAAAATATTAGTAAAAAAATGCATATATAAGTGGGTTAGTCCTTTGGATTTGTTTGGTATAACTGGGACTAAGGTGCCATATTGATTAAAAGGTTGGCATTGTGGTAATGAAAAGAGCTAACTGAGCATGATGGTAATAAGAGTTCGTGCAGGATTGTGATTGAGTTAAAACTATATAATAAGGATTGTTAGTTAAATGAATTTTTATATTGTAATGACGTCATGTGAGTATCTAAGGTTGTGGTTTGCTACTAATTGGTGAGTGGCGTGGTCATATGGAAAATTGTAGGATGCGTTGAGACACTACTCAAATAGAATTGAAAGGAGCTAGAATCATAAATGGAAAAAATTAGTGGGATGTAGTTTAGCCTTCAGAAAGAAGTGGGAGAGAGGATAACTTTGATTGCAAAGGCTAAAGATATATCTTCAGTGATAGTAGAAAAATTAGATTTAGAGATGCGTGGTTCCATTTGTTTTGCTCTAGTTATGGTAGTAGTGTCACATTTTCATCAGGTTGGTTAAAACAAATTGGGTAAGATTTGAAAAAAAAACTCTAAATACGTTTGACTAGAGGGTGGTGATAAGTTCTCTTATGGTTTTGGGTTGGTTATCTGGTATTGTTTAAATCCTATTGATGAATTCAAAATCTGATGAACACGTGACCAAATCTTCTATGTCCTTCTTCATGACGTTCCACCAAAAAACTTCATGTACTTCACAGTACATCTTAGAGGCACATGGATTAATGGAATACCTAGAGTTATGAGCTTCTGTAAGGATCTTCTACCTCAACTCACCCACATTAGGAACAGATAAGCGACCCTGGTAACGAAGTAAACCATCTCTCCCTTGGCAGAAAATCTAAACTTTCTATTGATGGACTGCATTTTTCAACTAAATTAATATAGGATCACTATCTTGTTTCTTCTTAACCTCCGCTATTAATAAAGATTATGATCTATTTTGAACTAGCACACCACCATCTGAAATGTCTGTAGGGCCAACTCTTAAGTGAGCAAGCCGGTGAACATCTTTTTCTAACTATTTCCTTTCTTCCTTAACATGTGCTACACTACATATAGATAGCCTGCTGAGAGCATCAACCACTACATTGGCCTTACCAGGATGGTAAAGCACATTCATGTCATAGTCTATGAGGAATTCAAGCCATTTCCTCTGACGAAGATTCAACTCCTTCTAGGTGAACACATACTAGAGGCTCTTATGATCTGTGAATACATCAACATGAACACCATACAAGTAGTGTCTCCAAATCATTAGGGCAAATACTACGGCTACAAGCTCGAGGTCATGAGTCGAGTAAATCTTATCATGGACCTTTTGATGTCTAGAAGCATAAGCTATGACCTTACCTCGCTGCATCACAATAAATAGCATTCCCGTCTCAACCATCTGGTAGGGTCAAAACCAGAGCTATAGTCAACCTAGTCTTCAGTTTTGAGAAGCTTTTTTCACACTCCTCTAACCACAAAAATTTGACCTTCTTTTGAGTCAACTTAGTCAATGGAGAAGACATGGATGAAAATCCTTCAACAAATCTCCTGTAATGACCGGCCAAATTCAAGTAACTTCTGATATTTCTTGGGGAGGTGGGTCTGGGCCAATGTTGTACTGCCTCAATTTTTTGAGAATCCACTCGAATCCATTCGCTGGATACCACATGACAAAGGAAGGTGACAGATTGTAACCAAAATTCACATTTGCTGAACTTAGGGAATAACTGGCGGTCTTTGAGAATTTGTAGAACAACTCTTAGATGATTCACATACTCCTTCCCACTCAGAGAATAAATGAGGATATCATCAGTAAAGACGATAACAAACAAGTCCAAATAATGTTTGAACACCCTGTTCATTAAGTCTATGAAAGCTCCATGAGCATTTTTTAGTCCAAAAAACATAACTACAGATTCATAATGACCATGCCGAGTCTTGAAGGTTGTCTTCGAAATGTCACTATCTCTGACTCTAAGCTGATGATAGCTGGATCAGAGGTCTATCTTGGAAAAGTAACTAGCACCCTGAAGTTGGTTGAACAAGTCATCAATCCTGGGGATGGGATACTTATTCTTGATTGTGACTTCGTTCAACTACTGATAGTCAATGCACGTTCTCAGAGAACTATCTTTCTTTTTCACGAACAACACTGGAGCACCCCATGGAGAGATACTAGGTATGATGAAGCCCTTATCTAGAAGGTCTTTCAACTGCTCTTTCAATTCCTTAAGCTAGGCTGGAGACATTCTGTAAGTAGGAATCGAAATAGACTAGGTATCTTGAAGGAGATCTATTTCGAAGTCGATTTTCCTTTTGGGAGGCACTTCGAGAATACTTTCTAGGAACACTTTGGGAAACTCATTTACTAACTTGGACTAACTCAAGAGTTGGGGTTTCGGAGTTTGAATCCTTAACCCAAAAAAGATGATACATATACCCTTTAGAAATCATTTTCCTAGCCATAAGCTAAGAGATAAATTGACCTATAGGCACTGAGACACGACCCTGCCACTGCGTGAACCAGATATGAGCCACACCTTGAGTTATTGGTTTTATTATCACAATGTGGGCAGTGAATAAGAAACGAGAGAAACTAAAGTTGAATTAACAATAAAAAATGAAAATTGAATACCTGTAGTAATATTTTCTTTGGACTTGGGGGAGACGGTTCTGACAACCATCTTTAATTGGGTAAGAATGGATTACATGAGAATAAGGGCATAATATTATATCATATTTTGTGGGTATAAAGGTGAATGAGATTATAACTATTTGGCAAATTTATTTGCTGCTATGCAGCATTACTTTTATCAATTGTAAGGTTTTAATTATTATTATTGTTATTATTTGTTATTTTGGTGGCCAATGAGGGATTCTAGTTTTAAAATGATAAGGGGGTGATTGGATTTAAATACGGGTTAAGGTTTCCGTAAGGTTACTATCTATGTATTGGTTTCAATTTGGAACTTTTCTTATAGTTATCAAGTTACAATTCAAGTTTTGAGATATTGAGATATGTAATTAAATATTGGGTGTATTACATTATATGAAAATTATTAGCGTTGTAGTGTTTGGAGAACTTATAACTTAACACTAGACATTGTTATATATTGAGTGAGTTTTTGGGTGAAGGCTAGACAAATAGCAATATGATTGTTGTTGGTGTTGAAATGTTATTGTGATTATTTATTTGAATAGAATGCATTGATTTGGATGCCCAATGAAAGAGAAAGGTTCAAGTCCCTGAGCGATTGTTTGATTATTTGAGGCAAGTGGATTTCTCAACCCTTGTTAAGTGTATAGAATCGTGTATTTCCTTGTGGTATGTTTTGGGGAGTAATGCAACTTGGTGATGTGTTGACTTGTCAATATTAAATAATTCTAATGATGAAAAAAGGGTAATAAAAGGCAATGTGATTAATTATTGGTGAATGATGTGTTGAGAATGGTTTGAAAGGTTTATTGATTCATTGTTGATGTGGTATCACAATTTTGTTGTTGTGAATTGTGCATAAAAGGCAATGTGATTAATTATTGATGTGATGTGTGTTGAATGGTTTTGAAAGGCGTGTTGATTCAGTTTTAAGGATGTATCACGATTTTGTTGTTGTGAATTGTGTATTGTTATGAAAATGGCCATCTCCTCATTATATTTGTTAACATGTCATTTCTATTGGTGCTGAGACATGGTTGTGATAAGTGTTATGTGAATTGAGGAGGATGTATCATTTCGAGGGACGTGTCGTGCACCGAGACAGATACTATTATTCGAGGAACTTGTCGCACGCCGCGATGGATTCTATTATCGAGGGACATGTCGTACGTCGCGACAAATATTATTATCGAGGGTCATGTCCCATACCGCGATGGATGTATGGACATATATGTCCCCCAGGGTTCCCGGACTGAGAGATAGTGGGTGTGTATCATTAGGTCAGACATGCATCACTATATTTGGCATTGCATTGCACATCTTTATTATTGGTTAACTTATTCTTGTGTGTTACTGATCCTGTGAGTGCCTTTATGTGAAGCTTGTTATTGATGAATACTGAGCTTGTTGTTGAGGATATGTAATTGTTAGAGTGTTATTGTTGAGTTGTGTGCTATGTAAATTGTGAACTATTAGGTTGGGCTGGTTTTATGAAAGTTGTTGTTGTGGAGGTTCAGTTGGGGTGTAAAGAGTACCCGTATTCTATTCCCTTAGCTTGTGTTAAGAAGTTTATTTTTAAGTACCATGTGGGTTGGTACTCACCCCTTGCTACTACATATTTGTAGGTTACTAGCTCGGATCTTCGGGTTACTCTCTATTCTCTCGTTTTTCGAGGCTTCCAATGGAGATTTGTGAGGTAGTTGTTTATCATCTCAGCGGACTTTCTTACTCCTATTTATGATCTTGTTCTATTTTAAAAACAATGTTATTTGAGACTTGCATCTTTCTTTCTATTCAATTGTAATACTTTAGAGGCTTAGACACGTGGCAACCATGTTTTGGGGGTTTATTATTTTGACTTAGTTATTCGCACTTATGATATTTTGAGAGTTCAGTTCCTCTTACTGCCACATAGTTTGTGATAATTGGGTTTTTGACTGACTTGTCTCGGTGGGATAAGACGAGTGCCATCACATTTATTTTTGGGTCGTGACATAACTCATCATGTACTGAAAGTTATGGTCATTTGAAGTTGACCCAGAACTCATACTTAGCAAAACTTGCCAACTTTTAGATTTTCATTCTTCCAAAAATTAACTCATTAAAATTCTAGTTCTTCCTAAGGCGGGATGTTACAATATCTCCCCCTTTGGGATCATTCGTCGTCAAATGAGATTACTCTAAGTAGGCTAAGGGTGTAACATCTAACATCTAACTCAAACACCCAACAAGCAATATGAAACATAACATGCCAACTTAAAATAAATGCCAAGAAAGGATTTGTACCTTAATTTGGAATTTCTCCGGACTCAAAGATATGTGGGTATCTCTTCCGCATGTCCTCCTCAGCTTCCCAAGTAGCTTCCTCAACAAACTGATTTCTCCACAAAACCTTGATTGATGCTACTTCCTCTGTTCACAACTTGCGAACCTTACAATCTAGAATCTGCACGGGAATCTCCTCATAAGATAAGTTATCCTTAATACCAATATAATCAGTAGGTATGATAAGTGAAGGATCGCCCACACACTTCTTCAACATGGAAATGTGAAAACCGGATGAACCGTTATTAACTCTTTAGGTAGCTCTAACTCATAGGCTACATTGCCAATCCTCTTAGATATCCTCTAAGGACCAATATATCAGGGACTAAGTTTCCCCTTCTACCAAATCTTATAACACCCTTCATGGGTGAAACTTTCAAGTAAACCCAATCATCTACTTCAAACTCTAAGTCTCTTCTCCCAATATATGTATAGGATTTCTGACGACTCTGAGCTATTTTCAATCTCTCTTGAATAATCCTCAATTTCTCCATAGCTTGATTAACTAAGTCTAGTCTATCAACCCAGCTTCACCAACCTCAAACCACCCAATATGAGATCTGCATCTTCTCCCATAAAGAGCCTCATACGGATCCATTTGGATGCTAGAGTGGTAACTATTATTATAAGAAAACTCAATGAGAGGTAGGTGATCATCCCAATTACCATTAAAATCGATAAAAAACCCCTCAACATATCTTCTAAAGTTTGAATGGTGCGCTATGCTTGATCAACAATCTAAGGATAAAAACAGTACTCAAGTTCACATTTGAATCCAAACCTTTTGGGAATGACTTCTAAAATTGTGCACCTCTATCTAAAATAATGGACACCAGAACTGTATGAAGTATGACTCACTATTGAATATATAACTTAGCATAATCTCTCGCTGAATGGGTAGTCTTTACCGGTGAGAAATGGGCTGATTTAGTCATTCGATCTACAATCACCCAAATCAAATCATGTTGTCTGTGAGACCGTGGTGAACCTGTGATGAAATCCATATTGATCATCTCCCACTCCATTCTGAAAGATCTATATTCTGGGCCATACCACACGGCCTCTGGTTCTCTACTTGGACTTGTTGGCAATTCGAACACTTAGCAACGAACTCTGCAATGCCCATCTTCATACTACTTCACCAATAGACTTCTCTCAAGTCGCGATATATCTTTGTGGAACCCAGATGAATAGAATATCTGGAGCTATGAGCTTCCTCCATAATCTTATCTTAGAGTTCATCCACCCTTGGAACACATAATATACTTGATGCCTTATTACACCATCCCCCCCCCCCCCCTTGTTCAAAAGCCATCACTTTTTGCTTATGAACATTTGCCTTCGATTCAAGAAAAATACGATCTTGGTCTTGTTTCTCATTCACTGCGGATACTAATGATGATTCAACCCCTTTCATCACCACTACTCCTCCTTTGTCGGAATCCCTTAGTCGAACTCCTAATCGTACAAATCGATGTACATCTTTTGCTAACTCTTTCTTATCTTCCTCAACACTTGGGCGTTACTACCCATAGACAATCTGCTCAAGCATCAACAACAACATTAGCCTTACCTGGGTTGTAGAGAATTCTTAGGTCATTATCCTTGAGTAATTCCAACCACCTCTTATGTCTGAGATTAAGCTCTTTCTGACTAAATATACTGAAGACTCTTGTGATCGGTGAACACACAGACATGAACCCCATAAAGATAGTGACGCCATATTTTTATAGCAAATACTATGGCAGCTAACTCTAGATCATGGGTTGGGTAATTCTTCTCGTGAACCTTAAGCTGTCTGGAGGCATAAGTTATAACTTTGCCATTTTGCACCAATACACAACCTAATCCAACTCTGGACGCATCACAATATACCACAAAGCCTTGCGTACCTTCCGGTAAGGTCAATACTAGGGAAGTAGTCAACAACTTTTTTAATTCCTGAAATATTTTCCCATTGAAACTTAACTATTCTTTGAGTCAACTTGATCAAAGGAGATGAAATAGAGGAGAACCCCTCGACGAACCTTCTATAATAGCCGGTCAATCCCAAGAAACTCCTAATGTTAGTTGGAGACGTGGGTCTAGGCCAGTTCTGCACAGCCTTGATATTTTGAGTGTCAACTAGAATTCCATCACCGAAAACAATATGGCATAATAATGCATAATTCTCATAAATTTACCCTTCAAGGACCATGTATCATAATTCACCAACACATCTAGAATTACTATATAAGACATGGACGATAACATAATTCAAGTAATCATATCCTTACATTCATAATTCTATAACATTCTACTCGCATCAATCCATACCCACATTTTAAGATCCAATTTGGGAAAAAAGGGAAATTCATGGATTCTTGAGGTATTCAACTTAAAATAATACTAAATCATCAATATATCCATAAACAAACATAATTCAATCATTAAAAATGAATTTAAAAGGAATCCATGAGATTGAAGTCAAACCTTAACTTTTGGGTTTTCTAGTTTTTAAATTGGAGGTTTTAAAGGGGATCCATGGGTGAAAGCTACCCATGGATGAAGAGCTACTGTCATGACCCAAGCCTAGGGCCTAGACGTGACATGGCGAATAAGGAACCCGAAGGAACCCCAAACAAGCCTCTCAAACTTGTCATCACACTTCATCGGTCGCAGAAGTACATTCAACATTAATTAACGGGAAATAGGGACTAAGGG